>LUCM01009972.1:0-29867 GCA_008360955.1 Fasciolopsis buskii
AAGAGAGAGATATCTTATTTGCATTATTAGCGGATTTCCAGCGGGAAACATACTGAAGAAGTGTAATGTGTTCAAGAAAAAATGATATACTGGAACGAACATGCAAGTAGGTAAAGAAAAGGATTCTCGTAACTTCGTGGGCTTCTTGGTGTTCATTCCAAATGAAAAGTAGTGTCTCAAAATGAGAATTCACAAAAGTTTGCTGAATCATTTCCACTTGTCTTCGGGTTTCTAACGTGAAGCATCTGTAACTTCGACTAGGTGCCTGTAGACGTGAGCTGCTAATAGTTCCAGAGAACGCGCTGAATATGGCTTTTCCGAATATGATTACGTGATGCAACGAATCAGTTTGGGCTATTCTAAGAGAACGCGAACAACCTGTGTTACAGCTTATTGTTAAACGCTGTCGAATCAGCCTTCCATGAATTAAGTGGACTTTTACAAAGTAGTCAGTTTGATGCGATCTCGGCTCTTGCAAACATTGAAAGTTCCAACTAACAAGAACAATGAGCACATTCGCAGCTGTTGAAGTTTTTTCGGTTAGGATTTAAGATAGCCCTGAATTTAGGTGACATCCAAAGGGGCAAAATATGCTTGTATTGCATATGCAGAGTGTTAGATTTTAAAAAATGACCTTACCGTCACATGATTTACTCCAAAATCTAGTGAATCCTGCAGCTGCTTTTGAATAAGCTCAGCGTTGTTTCAGCAAGTATGTCACGTTCGCCCCTCTGTCACAGAGTTAACGTGTCAATTACCGTGGTGCAGTAACGAATACTCCGGCCGCTGGATCCAAGGTTGTTCGTTTGCGGATACTAATTGCGCTAGCTGTTGGACAAAATCTTTGATGTTCACGGAAAATTCATTTGTTCCGTCTCCTTGCTTTCGTGTTAAAATCCAGGCATCCGAATTGTTATTCTGACGGACTGTATGATCATCATCCATGTGGTTTTACATCTGTGCGACAGACTGTTGTCGTGATGCGATTCAGTCTGATCAAGCTGATCAGTTCGATGGTGAAGCAGTTCTCAGTATGCCTGTCAAGTTTGTGGATCCGATTGGGTACCAGGTCGAATGTCAGCATCCCATCAAGATCATGCGGGCTAGTTCAACGAACGTGGCAAATGGGCCCACATTGGCTACTTGTATACTTCGACATTTTATTGCCAGTCTTTTACATTCCAATTTGGTACAGGCATTCCAGCATTGGACAAGGTTTCGGAAAATAAAATCAGCGGTCCGGAAAAACATGAAGAATGTTAGTTTTCTTGTCGAAATAGCAATACACCATTTTTGGGTGAATTGCACAAGAAATTTATCTCTATCAGGATGTTTTCCCGTTCTCGGTCAAAGTACTAACATCCTGAACAGAAGTCCCTTCGAGTCTTCTTTCTGATTTTATCTATGGACAATCAAGAAGAATCGTGAAATCCCCCTATCACTATAAGTTCACATTTTGTATGTGTCTAACTAAGCGTTATCGAATATGCAAGACCTAGTTACCACTGTGCAGTCGTCTGAGCGAAAGAATTGAAGACTTGTTGAAATACGCAGATAGCATGTACGTAGACAGAACAGACCATCAAGCTTAATCTTGGGTGCATAATACAATTGACAAATAATGAACCACTCGGCACAAACAGAATTTATTCTCTTACTCAATGCCATACAAAACTTGAGTTGAAAAACCTTAGTTAACTAAGGTTTAGTGTTCATGTGTCCTAAATTCAAGTTCATTTGGGTTCAGCTCTTCAAACGGTCATGATTTTTTCTTTGACATTTTGTCAATAAGGTCACAATCACAGTCATTTTTGATCTTCCAGCCTGGGGTACAAAAGTCAGATTGTGAGTATTTGTGATGTTCACTATTTTGCGGAGTACGCTGTCCAGTCCGCCTAGTCAAATAAATCGTCATTCTGATGATATTTCCTGATAAAACCTTAACGCGTGTATACATTCGAAGCGGTAAGTCTACCAAATTGATCTACGAAGACGGTACCACTTGTGTTATCATTAAAATCTCACTGAAAGTCCTTACCCTTCCTGTAGAAAATGACGAGTAAGTACGAAATGACTCAGGTTTTATCAGGCTGAAGGGTTGTATTAGAATCTCAAACGAAATCGGACGTGTTGCTCCTGTAGGAGAGTTGCAAATTTTCATGGGTTCCACTTTGGTGTTTGATTTACTCGGCTCCTACGTCCACGATATGTCATGATTTACTTACATGTAATTTGTGGTAGAAAGTAGTTAATGAATATTGACATATGGAACAGAAATTTTCTTGCATGATAATATTTGTCCTAAGTCAATATAAGCAATTGTAACAAACGATTCAACTCGAAAGTAATGTCGATTGTAAGAAATATATGACACTCACATGGAAGACTCCTTTCCACTACCAACTCCAAATTTGGCCTCAAACATTGATCGCCTTTAGAATAATCGACCGTGGTGTGGTTCATTCGAGATTGATTTGCTTTTGTACAGAAAATCCGACTCATCGTTAGTTCTTCGTTAATAAACACGCAGAACTAAACCGAGTTTCACGGTGAACTTCCCACTATTCCGTTCTAGTGACCTCCATGTTAGTTCTGATCTCAAAAAACCATATCTAATGGAAATGTGAATTCTAAATTCTGTAGCACAATGTAAAACTGTTAAGCGTTGCTTGCGTTATTGTCTTGACATTTGTCTTGGTGTTTGAAATGCTGGATAAGATAACAAGAGGTCAAATGGAATTACTAAATTTTCCACAACCAATCCCATAGGCGCTAGTTAATTTGCTTATTTGTCAATAAAATCCGTTTACTGATACGTTCAAGTTGAATTTTTCCCGGACTTGTCTAGTTACAAATCCCAGTTTTCTGTCTCTTAGTAACCCATAATTGGTCAGTCATGTTAACTATTATGAGCTGTTATCATTATTCATTCTGATTGGAGTTGGTAAATCATCTATACTTATACATTCAGCATTACATAGATTAGTAAACAAAGATTCACAGAAAGATACCACCGGTTTTCACGGTTGCTGCAATTCATCAGGCATTCGTGCCCGGTACTGCTTTGTCAATTCATCTACATATCTAGATATCAGGATTCCAAGTTTACACCTGAGTGTAAACAGACATTTTTCGCATGGTACTGGTTGAAAGGAAACCATCAGCTGGTTCTAAGTAAACCATTCGTTTATCGATTCATCGTGAGCAAATCCGAAAGCGTTGTGAAAAATATAGTACAGTATGGAACATAGTGAGTGTACAATCGTCTATTCATAGCTACTAGGGAAAGTGGGTGCACAGTGACTTTGTAAATTGCGAGCCATCTTCAAGGTCATTATCCATGATACTTCGATAAGTGTACGCAAGTCTGATCAAGATATCTGTGCACCTACCCAAATCTTATTGCGACAGAAAGCAACGAGGGAGAAGAGAAAGGAATCAGTGACTTAATTTTTAATAAGAAACAAATTATGTCGCCTTTAATACGTTTACACTAAAATAAATTAAGATTATTGCGAATTTTCGTCTTATGATGGAGATAAGCAACGAAAAGCAACTAAAATTAGAATGTGTAAAAATTTCACGATCATGATAAGATAGAAATGGAACCTTAGTTCTGCCGCATTGGCTTATATAGTACGGGTGCAGCTGTTGTACAACTCTATAGCACTATGAAAATAATTCAGGCAGAAATATGCCTGTGCGCACTGGAAATTTACCATGGCGTATCCGAAGATTTCTTGTTTGAAACGAATCCATGTACAGTACCCCGTGGAAATTTGGACAAGAAACAGTGTGAATTTGTATCCGTATAAATCCATTAGTTGTTTTCGTACCAATGAGCTCAAAGATAACCGAGGTGACCGACTAGCAGTTGACCTTCGTTTGGCATCTCAAAACTCAATTGGTCTCGTCAAAGGAAACACTGTTGGCGTTCAAATACTCATAGAACCTTAGCATTGGGCACCGAGTAGTTTCAAAGGGGAATCGAATCTCCTCTTATTTGGATTTATCAAGTGGCTAAGTTATTGAAAGTTATCGTCTTGGCATTAATGTCATTCAATGATTTTGTTCTCGCTGCTTCTATCATCTTGACGGGCTGTATAGTGGTGTGAATGACTGGGTCGTTTATGACTACCTAGAGAGTTTGCTATCAGACAGATTGATATAACAAGGTATTTGTGTAGATTTATATATCTAATTTGGGCATATCAACAAAAAAATGCGCAAATCATCCTGGCAGCTTGCATTGTACATAATCATAGTGCGATGAGCAGAGAGCTTTCTTCCACGCTTTCTCGCGTCAAGTAGTGCGCCAATAGTGTTGTTCCACTGGTCATGAGATGGGACAGATACGCGTCAGTTAATTGCTAAACCCATTTCCGTCAGATTAAATTTGGCACATTTACACTTCAATTCATGTGAACAAATCAGTTCATATGTTGCGCAACTACCCGTGGCAGAATTCAGATCGAGCAAAACCAGTCACCCGTGGTAACGCGAAATGCGTCGAATAACCACTTCTGATTTTCTTTAACTGTTTGTGTTGAAAACATTATGAGCTTTTCATGTACAGCACTTCATACTCGCATCGATTTTTAAATTTACTCCAAGGTGCGCTTGGATTTTTATATAAAAATGAGTATCCCAAAAATTAAATGCCTTACTTTCGTGTCGAACAATTTTTACAATTAGGGCAATTTATTTGTTCCGTGGCACCCGCCATTTTGGCGTTTGTACAACATTCATCTGTTACTCGTTGGCGGTCGTCTCTATTTGACCACATTTCCGTCAGTCACTAATCAACTCCATTTTAGGCGATCTTTTCACAACCGTTTCTGCTTTTCGTTATAGGGATGAGGACCGCCAAACTGTCCTGGTTAGAGTCTGTATGTCACAAATCGTTGGAAAATCATTCGCATATTCCGTTTGTAGTCCGCTTTGTTGAGAACAAAAATTTCATCGAAATCTTCTTTATCTCTCCAGCTAGGCACGGTTCACCCATCGAGGAGCCACGTACTAAACCGGGTTTTTTTCTTATCCTAACCGGCAGATCCCAGACTTTACTCCAGGCCGAAGCCAGTTTCCATGTGAGCCTGCGAAGAAAACCGACTCGCGAAGTTCTTCACTTGACCAGTCAAGGCCGCAGTTTCTGATCCGTTTGGAATTTATTTTGAGCCCACACGAAACAAAATTTGCTTTCCGTAATGTAAACGTACTGTATGCATTTCATAGCAAAAAACAGAACGAGCACAACAAGAATCCGTTGCTTATCAAACGAGACAATATCACCATGGCCAGTGATGAGGCATTTGCTGATTGAGCACAAAATTACGCAATTTCCAGGTCTCGAGCTGGAATCAGTCTGAGCTAGGGATCTTTAAAAATTCTGCTAAGATGCTTTCGAAATTCCTCGTTTCAGCACCCCAAGTGACAAAAACGATATTTTTCTTAAATGACAGCTAAAGCACAAGAACTGACGGAACAAACCTTATGAAATATTCCGGCTGATCATCAATTGGTGTCTGGAAAATACGTGTATTAGGAGTTGCTGTCTGCGAATTCGGACAGGAAGAAAAATAAGTAGCTGAGCCAGTTCTGTATACAAAAATATTTATCGTTCCATTGAAGCCCTAATTGTGAACAAACCATGAACATGGGCGCACTTGGTTGCTCTCATTTTTGTTACGAATCGTCAGTCATGTTTACTCATCGAAAACCATCGATGGGACTCGAATCAAGAGCAAAAACAATATCGGCGCAGAACACAAGAAGCCCTAGGGCTCACTTCTGCAATAGCCCAAAAGAGCTCATCTACACGAATGAATGCCTCAAGATTTGCGATTTATAAACCAACGAGTAGATTTGCGCAACGGACACTAAGAGGACCTTTGGTTCGGCCAGCACTCGAAATTCTAAACGAGTGTGATTGAATTTCAAGCTTGTGGAATGAGGAATAATATGCTGCAACAATTGTTTAATATTGCCAGAAAACTACGTCGATCAAAAACAACACGAGCATCTACCGTACGTTGTACTCTAGAAATTTTCATCTGGAACAAATTGCGAATTGAGCCATCGTTGGATAGATTTTTCGGATTTATCCAAGATAGACCTCCACTGCACGGGCAACCGCTACAATTTCTTGAATATGTAGCCTCAGAGCATTTCTACGATCAAATCAACTTTCGTTTCCCAACAGCAAAAAATGATTTCGTTGGATATGCTTTGAAGAAAGCACATGTGTGCAGGTTGGAAACTGAAACAGGGTGCACTTGTGTCATTTTTATTGAAATTGATTGGTTCACATGCTTGATGCGCTGTTGTTCGTGTAAGGTAGAACAAATGGAACAACTACTGTAACCGATGTTCATTGATTACACTCACTGATCCATGATGCTTAGGCGGATCGGACCCGGAAATTTTGGCATGAACGCAGTAAGTTCAAATTCTCTTGGTTTAAGTTGCAGTTCTCTTTGAAATGTAATATACATTTGTGGTTCGTCAAATAACAAACAAATTCATTAATTAGTCAATTATTTAATTAATTAATTATTCTTTGGTTGTTGACTCTGGTGGAAAAAATAGTCAGTGCCTATGGATTCTCTGTTCTCTGTTCCGTGTTTTTTGACTGACAACAGTTCTACCTCGGAAATAATGTATGGTTCTTGCGTAATATACAATATCGGATGGAACCCATATCTGATTCAAAGGTGACCAGTAGAAAATGGATTGCCGAAAAGATGTTTGGTAAAGAACCATGGTCCTTTCATGGTTTCGATGTGAATGAATCAATTATTCTTCTATCACGGTCAAGTCAGTGGTTCCAATCCAATTGAACAACTTCGAGTTAAGTCATTCGGTAAGGCAGAATGTGAAGCAGGCTGCGATCAAATACCTGTAGCCATAAAAGCTGGAACGATTTCAGGAATTACCTTGGGGACAAGGTTATCCGTTGTGAATTTCCATGCTGATCGCGTCCGAGGCTGCAAATTAGGATTGTCAGACCTCTTTTGATTCATTCGGGGCCAATCGTGTGAACCGCCTGAGCGTGTCTTCCCCGTTCGTCGTGCACTCCATCACGGCGAAATGTGCAACACGGACAACCTCAGTGACAGTTTTCTTGTTTCCACTTCTTAGTCAAGTCGTTCTGGTTTCCCCACCTCCTTGTCCAAACATCTTTTTACTTGTACACTCCGAATTTGTTTGTCTCAGCAGAATCGAATTTGTAGCATCAGGAGTGTGCATGGAAGCTCCTCGTCGAAGAGTCCACAGAAGAAACACAACTGTGATTCGTTGATAATTCTTTGTCAGTCAGGCTGAGCCAACCTTAGGAACGACGGCAGAATGTCCCAGAATATACATATGTATATATAGAAATTATAAATACACATATATAGGGCATATTTCGGACAGAAACAAAGAGAAGATAGCGATTTCAGTCTTTCTGTTTTGCATTTTGATTTACTTTTTTTTACAAGGGGAGGATTGGTGCAGATTCGGTCAGTTTGTTTCGAAAAGTTACTTTTTATATTCAACCGGAACACTTGCAGCTAATTGCAAAACAGTTGGTTAGTGAAAAGAAGCTGCTGATTTCTCACGGGAATCACATTCGAATCGTTAGGAGTGTGAATGGATGATAAGTCCACTTAAAAGTCACACGGTGATTCATGGGACCACGAAACCGGTTGTGCTTCCGAGGAAATTTTGTTCGCCCATCCGTATGCGAAATATACTACTGAGATGAAAATTCAAGCTGTTTGTTTCGCTTGAATTCAGTAGCGAAACTTCCTCTCAATGAAACCCGTATGTGTAAATATAACCCGTCTCTAGCCCCCAGTGAGTGATAGTTTTTTTGTCATTGCCTGTCTTTTTCGCATCATATGCTCAAAAATCCGATCCGGGACTGATTTTTTCCCCTCGAAGAAAACACAGCAACATACCCCTCGGGTTTTCCCTCTTATTTCACTGTTTTCTAGTTGTCCAAAATGACCTGTCAAATTTGGCTGGTTGACAAGCTTGAGAAGCTTTCACAGACTGTCAACTTGTTGGCCCGAACAGAACGTGATGGATGGACACCCCAACCCGCCGGCCATTTCATTCGATTTTGGTCCCACTCGAACCCACCCAACCCGCCAACTGCCCCCGTCCACCCATCTAATTTTTGTCTGTCGGCGCGTTCCGCAATACGTGCATCTGTCATTGCCCTAATTCCAACGGACGTATAAATGTGTTGTTGTAAGTCAGGCAAACGATGTGTGTTGTACTGGCCCCACAACTACACTTTGCTTCCGATGTCAGTTGTGATCCATCGGGTGTGTTAGATATGCATTTTATCCCTGTCACGATACGATTGAAATGTTTACGCATGCCTCAACTGTATGTCACGAATGAGAGTTGAATAGATTTCTAATGGGGATAAAAGAATCTATATTTTTTCTCATCAGTAATGAAGAGATTTTTGAATCGCTTACCGTTTCAGACAATCAGTAGGGTTATCGAAAAGGGTAAAAAAATTTTTCCTCATTCCTCGGTGACAAATTCCACGGTCAGAAAAAAACGAATGAAGTAGAAATGATAGGGGTCAGATAAAGTTAGACTCATGCGAATGATGAGGGCTAGTAAATCAAAATGAATTGCCGATAATCAATCTATCATAAATGTGATGTATATGCGTGAACAGTGGACACGGCCAAGAAAACGTGAATGGCTGATCGACAGCTAATCAAAGTGCAATGACAACAAAAACTGGTTGATATCGATCGCTCTATCGTACCGCTTGTCGTAACCAAGGCATAGAAGGAAAAAGGTTGATTAGAATCGCTATTCTTTACTAGTCTGTTCATTTGAATCGGTACCCAAATTAATTAAATGACAAGAATTTTAACGACAGCATTTTAAGTCGATTGGTTTAATACAATGCACAAACTTGTTACCAAAACTCTTTGATCGTTGAGCATCACGTCTAGATAGAAAAAGTTGCATTGCGAGCGTGGTAACATAATCATTGCGTCAGCTTATGCATACCTTTTGTTAACAATTTGACTTCGAAAATGTTTGATCCCGTTGACCTTCCACTGGTATTGTTGTAGCAGACTAACCGCTTGCCGCTATCATGATTACGAACACGCAAGTTCTGCGTTCTGCCGGCTACACTTACTGACTTTCGGATTGAGTTTTCCTTTTTTAAAGTGCAAATCAGGGACCTTGAAACTGCATTCAGTGGAGCCCTGACCCCGTGTGTGTTACAACGTCACTAAATTTGGAAAAATTCAGCCTTGAGAAATCACCATTGCAATGCCCTAGAACACGGTGCAACACCACAAGACAGAGAGGGCGAGACGAAATGGTATCTTTTCTCGCTAGAATCTTATTTGAATCTTTAGGAGTGTAAATGGATGATATATCCATTTAAGAATCCCTTGGTGATTCATGGGCGGATTTTCGTCCGTCAGATGAGTCTAACCTTCAGAAAGGGGATACAATGTCCGAATGTATTGGTTCAAATGAGATTCTAGTGAGAAGCTAAGGAAGGAACACACTCGTGTAAGGGTGGCTGGACAGAAGAAGACCGGGTGCGCATACCCGAAGAGCGGCAATAACCGCGATACCGGTCGTGTGCTTTCGAGGAAATTCTGTTCATCCATCCGCATGCGAAACATACTATTGCAAACAAAGGGTATCTTTTCGTTATGCTCCAAAGATATGAATGTCCTTGAAAATCCTTAAGAATCTCGAGCGGAATGCAAAGCAAAGCGAATTAAAGGATACACTCACGCAAGAAGGTATTATTCCATTAAATAAAAAATATCTCAAATGACCACGAGATCATTTCAATCACGTCGCTGCGATCGTCCATTCGTCTGAAAAGTCTTTCAGAATTATCATGTCAGATTCGAAGAAATAACTCAAAATTTATGGCAGAAGAGACGTCCCCTACAAAATCAAATACAAAAACTGCGATACGTGTCAGACTGAATGAGCTGAGATGAAAGTTGTCACATGTATTAGCGAAAATAAACTGTTGTTGAGCTGACACGATCCCCCTTCACTGATACCCATTGGCAAGAATCAAATAGAATATACATTCAGCCTAGGTGCTGTTCACATTCTGAACTAGGTTAATAAAAGGCATTGGATGAGAATCCTGGAGTCCTGGTATCCATCGACAGATTCAGTCACCTGACACATCGGACTCCACCAAGCATACAATGCCCTAATGTTAAGAATGTCAGATAATCCCAGGAACAGGACAAAAGTTGATGGGTTTTGGTCCCTGATGATCAATAGGAAGGAATTCAAATTCTATGTAGAGACTAATTTTTAGCTCAATTGATCAGAGCTGAAGCAATCCATGAACTGGGATGGCGAACTTCGAAGCGGTTGTGATCAGCCAGAAGAGCAGAACATCGAAATAACCAACAAGTGTGTTAACTAGCTTCAGCACTCACGATGTCCAGTCAGTGTGGTTGTCTATAGGTTGCGAACTGCATTTGTCTCCGAATGAAAGAACTCCGGTCACAGTGTTCCGCATTTTCCAGACACACAAGCACGGATTGCTTTTAATTTCCCGTCCTGACAGCAGGGTCGCCATAGTGCAACAAACAGGAAAAGGTTGCGACTGACCTGACGGGCCCAGAGACAGAAAAACCAGCTTGAGCCTAACCCTGTCAGGCGTGTCAACCGGCATCTACAATTTCACGTTCCTGAGGCTACAGACTACAGTGCATTACTAATGCAAGATCTACAAAGCGGAACGTTCTCAATGTCACGTCGTTAACAGAATTCAAGGTCGAATTGCGAGTATTGTACGTGAAGGCTAGAACATAGACCACTGCTAATGGCAATCTTTGCGGCGAGACTGCAAGTCGAAAAAAAACTTATGTCAAATTTGAATTTCTTCTGTTTATACAGAAGAAAAGCTGCCGATCAAATACAAAGACAACTTTCTTTGGCTAACGACCAATCGTACCTGGGCGTGCGTGTCAGAGTAATGGGTGAAGACAGTACGACAAGCTTGAAGATTGTGTTGTATTCAGATGAGACTAAACAGAGTGTTGACGAACATACATACATAAGAAATCAATCTATCCCAGTGCAACAGTGTTCGATTTCATGCTCATAAGTCCTGTTTAAAATTCGCCATATCACAAGAAATACCATGGATCTAAGCCCATTAAGAGCATCATTGGAAATCGAATCCAGTAGCTTACGTCCTACTCTTTGTCACAGAGATTCAAGACTTTGAATTTGTCTGAACTTGTTCTTGTGGATATCGGTTTCTCATCTCCCACTGTTGCCGGGGCCCGACTTGCAAAGTATTGTCAACGAATCACAGCTGTGGACTATTCGACGAAGAGCTTCCATTCACACTACCGGAGCTACATCAATTCATAGTGTGCAAATATAAGGATGTTTGGCCAAGAGAGTATCGGGAGTACGCATACGTTACGAGCGGCAATAACCACAAAACCGGTCGTGTACTTCCGGCGAAATTTTGTTCACTCGTCCAGATACTACTCTCAATTTATATATATATATACCCCGCAAGATTGCCCTGTCCGACTGCAAATGTACATCGAAGCAAAGAAAAACGAAGTTGCTGTTTATTTACCTCAACCCGCCAGTAAGTGCGAACACGATGACTACGGCTTGCATAGCTAAGGGATTCTCACAGTCAAAGCACCTCGTTTTGTACGTGAATTTACTTCATACGTTTTGCACATATTCCCGCGGGAATTGAGAGGGAATGTGTGTGGCAAGCAGTTACCCCTATAGTCCGTCCCTTCGGTTACATGAGTAAAACATTAGCTATTAACGATGATTCGCATGGTGTCTCAGCCTTTTGTCAACTTTGTCTAATGTATGCTATCCGTATAGGTCAGAATAATGTGGAAATTATCCTATTTTATATTTTTAAAATGTATGTTCTTAAACCGTCAAAGTCACGATTTTCCTAAATAAACTATCTTTTTGCACGGCTATACACCATTTCAATTAGAAAAATGTCTATGTGGTTCACGATAAAAGAAACATTCATTTTTTTAGTCTGATTTTACCTCCGGCAGGTTGAATTTAACTAGACTATATGATCCCAAAAGTCGTCAGCTTGAGCAGTCTAGTTCAGTTCAGTTTGCAAAACCGCTAACCTTACACCAACGTGTCCCGGTTTCGACCACAATGTTTCAACCAATCAAAGAGTGAAAAAAGAACGAGTAATATTGGATGATCGACTGTGAAATGATAAGATGAACGAATAGACATCAGAGAAAAGATTTCAGATGGAAGAACTCCGCCAACTGCGACAGCGCACCGTATCAAGACGGTCTCCAACCGTCATCTGCGCGGCGGGAGATCTCGTAGCTTCTAAGAGCTTCGTTTCACTCAGAACAAATTTCTTTTGCAACAGTAAGTTATATTCTACAAATTGCACGGTCATGCAATGAAATATTAACATTTATACTCATACTCCTCTTTTCTGGGTAAGTTGCTGCATTTTCCTAGCACAATCTCAGCCCAAAAACTGCTATGCTTCCCCTTTCGACCAGAAAACTCAAGAAACCGAACACAGTCAGTAGTGAATATAAGGCATGAGTATGACAGTTGGAGTTTGCGTATCCCAGCAATGCGGGAAACTCATCTTTTGCTTCTGAATATGCGGAATGATGCGATCCGTCTAATATTTTAGCAGGCATTCACGATGTCTAGTATTCAGAGTTTAGGGAATCACTACAGTTACATTTGAGTGCTTACAAATACATGCACCCAAGGGGGAGATGTTTTGTATGGAATGACTCATCATTAGGTATTAACGTTCAACCAGTCTTTAAGAAAACATTGAAGCACTGTACAACCGTTTCCTCCGCGTTAGATTCGACCAGGAACAGGCATCACTCGCATCCGAACCATGACGCAAACTAGGGACAAATGATAGTGAATCAACTGTTACGAGTGCCAGCTTTGATATTCGACTCAAAGTCTTTTGCTTCGCGTTGGGGTCCTAGTTCGGTCAATAGTTTTCGGTAAGAGTCAAATAGCTGTACAACGTTTGGACAGTTACATGAACGTGAATTAAGTGTTTATCTCGCATGGTGTACCACATCGTTTTGATGAAAACTTTGCTTGCACTGACAACTATTGGAGTAGAAAGAAAACCAATCAAACGGTCGGTGATGCAAGGTCTAAACTTTCAGATCATGCAGTAAAATTCTACAAACTTCGTCCACCATTCATTCTTAGTTGATTAGTATTAGAAGTTGGCTTTACAAACTATTATACAATTATTCTGTGAGCAGCAGAAGAACGTAGAAAAAGACTTCATTTATTATAAAATCGAGAGTTCTAAAAAAAATTGCACTCGCTGGCAGTGCAGAAATTGACAAGGTTACGGCAAGTCAATGTCAAAATACTAGTTAGGCAATCGGTATTGTATTAATGTAATTACTTTTTTCATTGTTACTATCATTATCATTGGCGTGTGACACAACCCATAACTATGGTAGGGAATCGTAAATTTCCGGTGTGAACGAAAAATCCTTCTGATGAAGTTCATCAGTGATGCAATACTTTGAAAATAACAGAGTTCACCTAAACGACACCAAATTTTACCCGCTACTCAGTGTCAAAGTGTAGTGTGTGAGGTTTCCGCGACTCTTTTTCGTACGCAACACACTACAACTGCACTGCAACGCAATCGACTGTTTGCACAGGATAGGCTGACTCCATGAATTTCTCTGATCACAGCTGCTCATGCTTAAACGTTGGCACCAAGATCCTTGCGGACTTTTATCCGGTTTATTTTCCGTTGACGAGTGCCCTGCACCATACGACGGTTAACCTGGTTGACCTCTTCGAAAACCGTATTCAGCCGAGTTTTCGATGTACTGTCGTCGTCGATGCCAACCCGGACATGGAATCGAGCCAGAACAATCACTGTCAGGGAGTGATCAAATAAACGGAGGGTATTTTCAGACCATTGCTGACGATCGTGGAATACTGATTTCTACTGGTTGAACTACAGGGACTAGTGACGAGTGATTTCTTTACACAAATTGAAATACAGCATAATAAATAAATGCTACACTTTAATAGAGGGAGGTAGGTGAACATTCACAAGAATACCAGTTTATTGATCCGGCTTTCGAAAATGAAAGATCCAGACTGGATGGGAATAAAGAAAGGGCGATCGTGTTACAAGTTTTGAAGTCAAGGAAAAAGATTAAACCACGAAACCTAGTTACAGAAACTTCATAGGAGTGAATAGCTACCGGTGTGCGAGAATGGCGGGAAAACATCACAGGAAGTAGAAGTGCTGAGGCAAGCTACGGAGAACGAAATCCAAAATACTATCTGTTAAAAATGGATAGAGAAGCGGCTGTCCGACGATGGGCTAATGACCCCTGGGCAGATGTTAAAAAAGGGTCGTTGATCACCGGGATGACCTTTCTTTGAACTCGATGAAGAATCGAAAGAAAAGCAGACTAAATTCCACCCACACGTGAGAGCAGCATTCAAGTGCGCAGCGGATTTCAGATTTATACAGTTGGAGAATATGAGCAGGGGTGACGAAACTCCTGACAAGAAACAAGGAACGAGTATATTGAAGGAACAACGGATAAACGGATGACAAAATCAGACTATGTGAACGTCAAATTAGTGGAATCAGTGGAAGGAAGCGAGAAGAACGAACAACTTTTGTTATCAGTACTACGTTTCCTATACGATTGGATAAACAAAACCGCCCCGGAAGCACAGCATTTCCACCACTGAAGTTTGCATACTCGACACTTTCCTGTTCGGCCATTCCCATACCTGGTCACTCCTATGTTAATTTGGTACCAGAATCCCATTTGAATCGTTAGCAGAACGTATGAATGATGAATCCATGCAAGAATCACAGTGATCACTAGGAAATATACTAACGACAAAAAGTTTCCATATTTTCGGAGCTTATTTTCCCCTTCTGGGTGGTCAACCTTCTTTGTTTGGCGAAAAACCTCAGATGAATCACCGTGTAAATGTTATATAGATTCATCAGTACTACCTTCTTCCAACTATTCAGACAAGACTCTTGAACGAACGATGTTTCAAAAAATTGAAATAAGATAGGTTTTGGAAGTAATAACTGCGACATGGCCAAAAGGATGGTTTCATGATCGGAGTGTAAGAATACCTTAATGACATAACGGTCACGATCGATTTTGGTGTTGACAAGGCAAGTGGTGTGAACAATGGTGGGTGGCACCGTCGGTGGTGAATAGGTCATTAGAAAATAAATAGAAAAAGGGTGGAACATGTACTGAACCTGGAGAAAGTGGGATAGACCCTCATAAATTCGGGTGAATATGGTTTGCTTACTGGGTAAATTTAATGTCCATAGAATGAGAGACGGGGAAGCTCGGACACGAGAAGATTCGCTAGAAGACTCTGATGCCAAATTTGATGCAAAGCCTTAGAAATGTTAAGTGAGACCAAGTGTGTTCCCCGTTGGTTTTCGAGCGAATTCGATCAGACATGTGAGTCCAGGGCCAGTAAATTGGCAGTTGAAGGACCAGATCGATATCGTCACTGGCGGTTGTTCAGACATGCTTCATGGTAGGGAAGCGATGCAGTTGGCCGGAGATTACAATTTCCAATACTTTCGAAATGGCAGTTGCGAGGAGAATTAGGCGACAGTCGTTAAGGTCAGAATGGTTGCCCCGTTTAGGAATATAAGAAGATCACGGTGTGTTCCCATGTGGTCGGAAACTCGGACAGAAAAGATGACGTAGAGGAGGAACTAACTCAGAGGCATATTTTAAGGACGAGATTTGCTCATAATCAGAAAATCCAATATTTAAAGAATATTCCTAGTGTTAATACAAATTAGAAGAGGATGAACAGGGAGAGATGAAGAAGTCGGAGGAGTAGGGTAACGGGGTAAAAGAGGAACTGAAAGCAAACGGTGAGGGAAAGGCCTCGTGTTTCTCTTCTGGTTCACAGCCAAGATTAACGGAGGAATTATGGATGGGACAGAATTTGGTAGGGCAGAAATTCCGTGAGTCTGTTCCAGCAAAAGATGAATTCGTCCGACTATCGATGTCGGATAAGAGTGGTGTTGGATTTTGCAATGCAAGAAGCATTCTTTTGCTATCTGTGTAAATAACGAACATTTGTTCCCAACATGTACAAAGAAGTTTTGGGAGAAAAGGGATGAGTGAGTTGCGACCAAGTGCACGATTAACCCACTGAAAGGATTCGGGCTTGCCCGGTTTGGAAAATTGTGCGATTAAAATGGTCAGGCCTTGAAGAACAATATCGGTAAGTCTGGAAAAATGTTGGAAAACGACGTAGTATATCAAAAAATCGATACGACATCTATTGCTTTTGTTGTGAATCCAATCAAAAATTGCCTTGAAAAATACTATCCAAGGTAGCCGAGAAGTAGACGAATTACATCTGTCTACAACGCTGTGCTGTAAGCATTATATCATTCGCGATATGGGAAAACGTTTGAAGTAAAGCAGTACTCGTCCCATAGACAGAGGGCTAAGTGGTAGTAAAAACTGTGGAAATTGGCCAAATGTTAGCACCAAAATTTGTGTCTTGAGAAGGAACGAAGGTTGGGATGAACGAATTTTATGGAAGATATAGTAAATAGCACAATGATTCAATGGTTCAAAAAGGAAAAATATGAAAACACTGAAGTAGAATGATGATAAGATCAAGAGTATGAACACGGTTCTCATGTGGACCGAGTGAACATGTGGGAGATCAATTAGTTGAAGTAAATCGTGTACCGCGGCCAATTTTTTGGCATTCAATCTCATTTTTGAGCACTGAAATACCCCTAGCATAGTAACGTGACTGTTTAGAGTCTGTACTAAAAAGTCCAATGTATGTAGATAATAAATCGGAAATTAGGAGCCAACATCGCTGGGGACAGTAAACAACACAAAAAGGATGTCTGAAGGGAATAAATTAAAACTGTCATCACATAAATTGGAATTTGCGATTGGAAAAGTCAGGATCTGGTATCTGATATGTGGTAATTGGGTGATGAATAAGGGTACAGACACCTGTTTCGGGAACAGAAATGACATGGAAAATATAGTTGGTAAATTAGAGGTAAGCGGTTTCCGATGAGAGGGAGATTCGAGTTTCGGTCAATGATAGATCAAGAGGAGAAGACCGCAGAAACTGTTGAACAGATTCAATATTTTGGTTCAATACATAAAGATTTACGAGTTTCTGTTAGCGTTTTGAATGGGTGGTGGCAAAGAAGGAAGCAAAAGGAGCTTAAATAGTCAAAATTTGTATGTCGTGTTGAATATTCACCTTATTGATTACATTTCTCCACTCCCGAGAACATCCGCCCTCCCGATCATTCACATTCGTACTCGTGGTCGGCTTTTCAGGGCAGTGTATAACTCACAGATATTGATTTGCATCTGTAAATGCTCATTGTGCGATATATCAGGGGAATTGTTGCAATTTATTACCATTGAATACTCGCTTTTGCGAAGCCATCAATTTGCAGTGTAAATGAATTTTATTTACTCAGACGTGCATAACTTTGATGCCACTCACAAATTACCTGAGAGCTGGTACTAGGCAGGAGACAGTGTAAAAATTCCAATAGACACAACTGTTTCGAACTCAAGCACGCACCTGAACTCTGGTGGCGATATAATGTCTTTCTACGTTGGAATTGTTCATCAGTTGGTAAGGAACGGCTGGTTGCGCTTTGCTATCTGGCGTTGACATTCAGTCTAGCGTAAAAATTCATCCCGAATAGGATAGTTGCTGTGATATTCAACTGAATTTTGTGCTTTTCCATTTCGTTTCCCGTTTCGGGCCGAATTCCAACCGGTCAGATGAGTTGGCTTCCGAGTTCGCGTTTCCCTCTTGTGGACTGTCCCATTGTGGTTAGATCAATTCCTCCCTCTAAAGCGATTGCTAAGTTAATTTTGACTGAATTGCCCAGGCATATGTGCGTGTACTTTGGCAGTAGGGACAAAATTACGTCAATGACAAAAACGTGCCGAATGAGACAATACAGAAATAATTGTAAAATGCTCTTTCATCTTGACCCAACCAAACCAGCAAGTTACAATAATGATGAATGCCTAGCGTGAAAATTCGAGATCGGTGTTATCGGTCATGAAGTTAAGTTCATTTAGAATTACTTTCCAGGGTTCGCTTTGCCGTCATTTGTCTTGGTCCGGCCCGATTTGTTCCCTTCATCGGAAATCATGTTTTGTATGAGATTGTCCTCGAATCTACTAAACACACAGCGTTTTTCGAATAACTCACTGGAATCACAATTGAATCGTTAGGAGTGTGAATGGGTGACATATCCATTTAAGAATCACATGGTGATTCATGGGCGGATTTTCGTCGGTCAGGTGAGGCTAACCTTCAGAAAGGGGACACAATGTCCGAATGTATTGGTTCAACTGAAATTCTAGTGAGAAACTAACGAAGGAACGCACTCGTATAGGGGAGGTTGGACAGGCGAATACGAGGTACACATACCGGAAGAGTGGCAATAATTGCGAGACCGGTCGTGTGCTTCCGAGGAAATTTTGTTCACCCATCCGTATGCGAAATATACTACTGAGAAGAAAAACCGTTTCAAATAACATTCACACATCTGATTCTCTCAAGGGCATCACAAATGTTACCCATCAAGACTTATCGAATCCCGGTTGGGCCAGATGAATAGCGTCAAACGGCTAATGTCATCCCCAGTGTGCATCGTGTGGAAGTTCCCCTATTCGAAATTTAGGACAGAGTGAATCTCGTAAACAAAACTCTGGTGAAGTTTTCTGGAACTGAACATTCGTCTGCTGTACCATGACTATCTTCCCCTTTCCATCACACATCAGACTATAAACCAGCTGTTTGCGTAATCGTTTCAGCGGTTATTCACCCCGGGGTTAACTGTCATTAACCACTCCTCCCCATCACCTTCATTCCTTTGTCATTCGCCCACCAGTATTAGTGCCTATTCTTTTTTTACGTTTCTTCAAATGTACAAATGCATCTTGACTTCACTTCTGTCAAGACTGACCCCAAACAAACCAAAACAAACCAAAACGGTCTGTGGAATAGCAATGTGTGACATTTTTCTGCTAAGCATATGGGTCACGCATGCCAATGTCCTCTATCTTTCTATTTGGTTTACGAATAAAAAGCAACGAACATTGAAACTCTCTCGGTAAGCGAAGGAGTTGGTTTCCTGCTGGTAGTTTTCTAAGGCTGTCACGTGTCTCAATCTGAAATCTCATTAACCTCTGATCTGCCTAATGTGTAATATATGGGTTTCGGTTTGTCCGGCCGGGACAGATAGAACACTGCAAGATAATTCTTGCACGGTTTGAAACAAGTGAGTTGCAAAGAAAATAGCCAGAGAAAAACACAAGAATATTATAAAGCATGTTTCTTATTTGCAGGCTAAAATGAATGATTTCTTGACGGAAGATATCACGGAATTTCTGCTCGTGGGCGACAGGGGGCAATTCAGTCTAAAATGAATGAATTGGAACAAAACGATCGCTCAACAAAAGTCATTTGGAAATCAGAAATTCGGGTCCCAACATTCATGAATACAGTATTAACTCAAATAGGCTTATTTATTCTGACCCGGTTAATTGGGATGCAGAATGGAATGCAAATGAATGAAGTAGACTATACATTGCCAAAACCACCCAGAAGGGGATTCCCCAGTCCGCGACTTCAAGGAGATTGGCCAAAATTTAATAAACTCAATCGTGGGCAGAACAAACTGACAGTATGTCGACCATTTTTTCTAGCAGTTCGTTTGAGACATAGAATGATCAAGGCAGAAATTGAGATGGAATAGCTGACAATCGTGCCTCAATTATTTCTATTAATGGCACGTCTAACAATCCTGGAATTAGACAGTGGTTAAAAAATGGGTTATAATGAAAGCGTGTAACATTGGACGTACTAGCGAGCAACTTTTGGTGATCTGTTTGACCTACACGGATAGTGGCAAGTGTAAGTAGTAGAAGACAATGTTTTCATGAACTTTTTCGGGTGATATCAACGCTCAGTTCACCATTAGGAATCCGTGAAAGCACTGCACTTTTAATTCGTCCTTGTAAGAAATCATCGTCAGTGCATATCCACCAAACCCAAACTGGAATGCGAACCATAAAAGTCATGTCCAATGCCTTTGTCTTACTTAGGCTACATGCATAGAAGCCATCTATCGGCAGGGGTCGACTGTGGAGCACCAGCGGCCCGTGGGGAAGTTCAGCAAACCGCTGAGAGCCTGCCCAATAGTGTAATGGCTAAGGATTTCGATTCAAATTCGTTCGTTCTTGGTTCACGACCCAATTCGGGCGTGATGGATATGCACTGCTGACGAATCCTAACAAGGATGAGACAACCATCTTAATGGTGATTTGAGCGTTGAGGTCACATGATAACTAATTTCAAGAAGATAGTTATATCTGCCATCCTTAAAATGCAAACATGGCACAGACCATATAAATGGTGCTTTGAGCAAAAGTGGATATCGCTACCACCATAAGCTAGGAGTACACCGTCCGACAAAAGCCTCCCTGGATGAACTGTGATCCGAAGATTTGACATCTTTGGTTCTTATTGTCTCCTTATAAATCTGTCTAGGTTAATTTCCAACCGATACCATTTAATATAGTGCGCGCAGAAACCAGGATTGTTGCAACAATTCGCTTGCTTATTTGGTCATTGAGATTACGCGACTTTAACAAGGACGAAGACCGCTTGTCATGTAAACTAAAATAGACGGTCAGGGAAGTCAAATTAAGAACCCATCCAGTGCCCGGTGTTTTCTTCTGTCACGATTGATAATGCAAACCTGGATCAGTTGGTATGAAGTTGGTCTCGTCGGTATGATCGCGTTTCTTATTCAAGTGGTTTGTGTGCACGAAGCTCTGTGTTTCCGCTGCTATCGAGTGCGGCAAAAGTAAGACGTTTGTTTCATTTTTTAAGCGCAAAGTTTTTTCAACATTGGGGACATCCTGCTTATCCCATTTGCACTAAATACCCACTTTGTCCCATCACACAGTAACCAGGAATCGGTAACTACGATGTTGAAGAAAACTTCGGCGACTCTAGATGTACAGAAGCGATCGACAATCGGATGATTACTGTCTACTTCTATGGCTGGAATACCTGAGAAGATATCAAAGCCCTTAGAAATCCTTTTCAGTTGTGCTGCTCAGGACCGGCATTTGTTTTTATCGAATTAATGGTTGTACAGCTCCCGATATTCATTGACATAAATTGACCATTATTGCTTTGTGTGAGGTAACACGATGGTAAGAGCACTTTTCAAATGGACCAAAGATGGTTAGTTCGATTCCGGCTCTTGGTGCCGGCTCTCAAATGGTCATTTCAAGGGTGAATTTTTAAAAAAAATTCCATCCAGTATCGGATTCATTGTGCCATCTGAAAATTATCTGAAGACCAATATCACCTTTGTTTGACTAGAAAGTCGGTATAACTTTGTTCTGTGTAACGACAGAATTGTCCAGGTTCGTTTTTTATGTTTTATCGTGATTCGAGGGAAGTAGATTGGATCCAGCATAAATCTCTTCAGCAGGGTGGGGTTTGGATGAGTATTTGTATAAGATGGGAATATTTTGGTTTGCGTATTACCTGTCCTGATCACCTTCCCAGTTTGGTAGACCACAACTAATTGTTTTCCCCTTTTTTGAACCATTATGAAATGAAGAGAAAAATATCGGTTTTCAAGTGATCAATACGACTATTTTCACCCAGTTTGGGTTGCCGAATTGTCCCACTGCAACTCGGACGTTTCATTCTGAAATCTTTCGGAAAATGATCTCACTCGTTTGATTTGACGAAAAAGTTTACGGCCCATCGATTTATGCATTTATAAACCCCTTTTTTCACAAATTAGTCCCATGGATAAACTTACACTTGTACTTTCATATCCGATCGCCATGAAGTTGTACTTTCGGAGTTGTTTCCGATTTTTGCTGAAAAACTCAACAAGTACAGTCAAAAACGGTTAAATATGGGAATTATTAACGTAATCTATTGTTCTTGTGTGTGTGTGTGTATTGCTGTCGTTTTTATAACGGTTAACGAAACGGCTCTAACAGCAGTTCACAATATCGTGCAACTTATGTGTCAAGAAAATTAATTTCTTCCAGGTCATTCCTGACGAGAGAACAAATCAACAAGCGAACAAACACCATTCATCTCAATTAACTTTTTTCGTCCCAAGTCCAAGTAACTTTGGCTGCGGACGAGTAAGTGACCGATAACCTCTTCTCATCCGGATGCTTTATGACATTGCCTGTGGGACTATCCGCTAGTCAGCGTTTACCCCCTTTTATTCCAGTCATCTTGCAATATTTTAAATGAGTTCACACTAAAGTAGACCAGTGGGAGGAGAGAAACAAGTTCCCGTCTGCTCCCGAGGTGTTATTCCTCAGCTGTTCTCTATCTCTTCCTGAGGAAACAACATACGAATGCAGGCCATAATGTGTTTATTGTTAACACATCTGCCTAAGTGCAGTTTGATTTCCCTCTTCCATCCCTCGATTCTTCTTCTAGAAGAAGCACAAGAAAAGCAAACGGTTTATACTGGACATGACGTTCAGCTTCTGAGCAGGTGTTTCTGTTCGAAAAAAAGCACACATTTTATGCAACCACTTACAATTATCGGCCAGCATGGAAAGTGGTGTTCAGGACAAATCGTTAAAATGGGAACAACTGACACATCTGCCAAAACTCAGGACTTATTTTTACAACCTCCCAGATATTGAATTTGTTGGACGATAGAACAGAGAGAGAGAGAGAGAAAGGAGGAAGTTTCGAAAATTTCTCCGTTTTGGTACACATTTGAATCTCTGTGTATGTTTGTGTCCCAAAAATGACTGATCTTCTGTTCCAACGTTTGTTTCCGTTTGCTTTGCGACTGGCTAATGTGAGAATACGGGTTTCTGACTCGCCTCATGAATCACAATGAGGGCGATTGGGTACGCGCAAGCCTACAGAGTGACAGGTTTGTGACAGGTTCGATTTTGGACCTACAGTTTGTAACAAAACTGAGTCCCGGGGTTATGGGGCCAGACCGAGAGTGAGAGGGAGAGAGAGAGCTTGATCACAAAATGTAGGGTGGATGGATGGGAGCAGAAGAACAGAACGTGAATATGGACAACAAATTTACTTTGACTGTTTAGATTAGCCGGAAGCCAAACGGAATCTGTACGTATGTGTATGTACACGTGTGTATGTTTGCGTGTGAAACCATTTATGCGATTTAGCTTGGTTCGTCCTGCTACACGCAGCGTATGTTGCACAATCAGATGAGAATCTGACAGAATCGAAACGTTCAAGCATTCCACAATTCTTGCCCGTGCAATCCAACAGAATGAGATTTTTCCCGCAGGTTTGGACAGACAAGTAAAACCCATTTCATTTGGACGACATTAGGAACATCGTTCGTCAACGTCCACATCCGTTCGCGCCATTAAAGATGGTACTTGAAGCTAGCTAGCCAATCGAATGCATCTTTTAGACTGACAGATCTTGTTGGGAGTGCGGGTGGGACTAAACGGAAGACGATAATGAGTTCGGAGTTTACAAAGCCATTACGTGTGATGGATGAGCAGGGATAAGTGATTTTGATGACGATGAGCAGAACGAGAGTGGAATTGTTTTTGTATTGCTATTTGGCTCCCTCAATTTCGAGTTGTTTCCGACTGGGCAATTCGGGACGAGTCTGTCGTAGTGATTTAATTCAATCTTTCTTTTATTACAGATGTTGTTCAAATGAATTCATAAGTAACAGGAGCTTGTGTGTTGGTGGCGCGTCCGTATCGTTTGACAGCGATTCACAAAATCAAACTGCAAAACCACCAATGGGGTTGAACTTCTAAATTGCCGTATCAGGCTTCCATACCAGGGGACAACATGCAGAACTTGGTTTAAAAATAGATCATACTGTGGGAGAAACAACATATCAACCAGAACATATTGGAAGTAGTAAAAATTGCACAAACTAGGATTTTCGAACAGTTCCTACTTCCAATTTTATCGACAGTAGTTTTGTAAGCCAAATCCTAATGCAAAAAATTGTATGCATCGAAAGCGATCGATAAAAACATGATAGTTGCCAAAGTAATCACTAGGCCCACGAGGAAAACATACCAGGGATCACCAGCGAATTTGACCCGATGAATCGTACAGGGAAATTAGACCAACTCTGCACCTGTACAAGACCGGGTGAATTGAACAGCCAACCACCGCTAATTTCTCTATCAGTCAGCCAGTCACACTGGGACCTTCTCACAACCACGGATTTCGGCCACGCCTGAACATGACCTGAAGCTAATTAAATTTCTGCGTACCATTTATCCCATAGCGACGAACCCTCTTCGCAGCACACTCCCCTTTCCTAAACCATGCCCCGGGTTGAACAATACAACTGGGTACAGAACTAAAACAACCGTAATAATAAGCGTAATGGCCTCGAAACACCCTGAGGATGTTTTCGTGTTTGTCAGTCACTAACTCATTGTTCCGCCCGTTTGTTGGATTTCACCAGTTTCAAATTTTCGTCAATGGCAGCCTAGTTTATTTCTGACAAGGTGATAGAGTGTTTTCTCAACATCGTCTCGACTTCTCCGTTCCACTGCTTATCTATTCCAGTAACAAGATACGATTTGACTGAATATTATCCAGGTGTGTTTCTAATCCAATTATTCATGTCCTTCGCGCAACCCAACTCCTGCATTTTACACATCACTAAGTCCGGTTAAGTGTGTGTGTGTATGTGTACGTGTTCGGTGAAATACTGATATCCATATGCTGGCAGCAATTAGAAGTCTGTGAATCGAGGCAAAATGAGAAGAATTGGTTCGCGAGTATTGTCGAGTACAGGGGACAACACCTTTTCTACAGTCTCAGAAAAAACCGCGTAAAATCAGAAATAAAGGTTTCGCAAATAATTAATCTAATAGTTAATTTTATCAGGACTGGACTGAGCACGGATGTCGAAAAATCTTTACGCCACTTATCACACACGGTATGGTAGTTAGAGTTAGAACATTGCTTTTTCCAGTTGGGTGTATAGAGTTCTCAGGTTGTAAAATAATGCCCGGGGAAAGGCTACCCAAGGTAAACGCAATTTCGTTAATTTCCACTCGCAGTCAACAACATCAGAAATTAGGAGTTGAACTGATAATTATTTATAGAAGTTCGATGTCTAACAACTTTCTGGACGAGCGAGAATTAGAGGCATCCACCGATGTTTGGTCTAAATTGTCTCCGGTAGATCTGACTACGTCCACGTGTGAGGCTAACTGAGTAAACAAACAGATACCTGTGATTGTTCGTTTTTTACCTTCCAGAAACTTCGAGAATTGTGCCACTGTCAACACAATCCTACTGCCCCTCCTCATAGAATTGTTGCCATGGCGAACAACCAAATGTATTCACTCTGAATTAATGTTCGTTTCTTCGAGGCGACATTGGGACTTGGATGATGTGTTCGCTTGGCGGAATGGCCAACTGATCTGGTCTAAATCCCAGGGGAGTAACAATTCAACATCTCGTTCAAAGTGTTCGTCCAAATTCATTTATTACATTAATACAATTTTCCAATCATACATCAGTCTATTACAGGCGTGTCACTTTCACTGAATCAGTAAGAGGATGCATAAATGATGAGATCATTTAAGAGTCGCCTGGTGATTAATCGGAAGTTTTTATCTGTCGGTTAAACAAGTCTGACCTTCAGAATGAGTACAAAGTTCTAGCGTATGACATTTTGTTGTATGCGAAAGAATTAACAAAGTTTATCCATGAGCACACACCTAGACAGGACAGTACCGAGTATGTATGCCCAAAGAACGACACTAACAGCAAAACATCGCATCTTACGGAGCCATTTTGTTCCTGAATCCGTTCGGATAACATGAGTCTCACTTTCACCTGCATACATATTTGCTCGTTAAAAAAATATCTGTTCCCAAGTTTCCCAACTGAAGTGAAAATCAGATAGATCCAAAACCAGGACAGATTTGACAATTGGAGACAATTTATTTTGTTTCCTATTTGCTTTTCACAACACTGAATAGTCTTAAGCTTTATGTAGTGATTTTTAGAAAAAGGTCCTTCGGAAATCAATGAAATGATATGAGATAGAAAATAAAGATAGCGTTTCTCAGATCGTATGACGGACAAATTGGCACCGGAAAATTTTCGACTACACACACACACACACACGCACACACACACACACGACATTGTCCAAGCAACTTGACTGACAGATGGGTCGAACAAAACTGTCGCCACTGTCAACTAACCCAACTTGAGAAACATGCCATTCATTTCATTGAATGAGTAGGTCTTATCTGGACTAATCTATGGCTAATGAAATAGTCTAATAAAGATGTTCATTTCAACGATGTGTGGACATAGCGCTCCGTTATTACCCCTTTCTAAGTACATGAAAGAAATTGCCAGTCTCGTGAATCTACTAGGTTCTATCTGTCCTCTTTAAAAACACGCACCGGAATGCATTCATGTGCGACCCCATCGAGCCGTCCCGGTTGTGTGAAGATGACTGCACCCACATCTGGAGGTACAATTGAACACCTGGTCCGAGTCCGCATTGTATTTCAGCGTGAATCAGAATACAGAGATGGTGGAGTCAACCGTGACGACAAATCTTATCCATCCGGTCAAATGTGTGAATTGAAGGCACCCAACAGATGCCCTGTAGTAAGTTCTCGTTTGTACAGTTAGGGCTGCCGTATTTGCACATGCGTGCATTGTGTGTGTACAAATGAGGATGAGCATGTTTTCGAGTGGATCCACGCCTCCCTTTGATTGTTTCCATTCCATCATTCAAACTGTTTGGTCGACACTGTTCCTGTTCCTGTTCTCTTTCTCACCACCGAGGCATGACTCTAAAAAGGTTAAGTTTGTTTTCACGGCCACATCGCTGCCGTAACACCAAAGATATTGGTTTGCACGTGTACAAACGAAATGAAATTGACCCTGCTATGAATGCTCATGGCGTAGACGGGGGACCGAGTGAGGAAAAATGAGTTAATCGCGTGTTTGCATATCAATGACAACAAAAGTATAACCGCACACACACACACACACACACACACACGGGAATTTCAACAGTGACTCAGATGATTGACGGAAACCTCAAGGCGAATAGGTAAACGGGAGAGAGAGCGAGAGAGAAAAATCATGAAAGTGTGTGCCTAACCGGACGAATTTAGACAGAGTGGACAGATCGAAATGTGCGTGAGGAGCCGATGATACGCATACGGTTTACGATCTGATCAACACTACCGATCATTCGTCACATCAAATTTTGACTGATGGTCATTGTCATTCCAGGCTTGTCGATTTTTCTGTTTCGTTCTTTGGAACAAAGATGGCAAACTAATTATCCGTTCTATTTATTTACCATACTCAACAGGTTGTCGTACACTGATGAGACTTCGGATAGGAAATTCGCCAGTTTCAGTCCAGAAGCTTCACATTTTTTCTTCGAATTGGCTCATTCTGATTTCCGAATGTGAAAGTCAGCTAAGTTTTTCTCTAAGCATTTATCACCGGTATTTAGCTGATTAGATGTAAGGTTGATTTCCCTTAAACCATTGCCCTTGGTTTTCAGGCGTTGTCACGCAAAAATAATGTTATCAAATAGGATATACTGTGCATATCGTTTTCCCGTTGCGTGCTAGAAGTTAGTAATGAGTATGGGACATGAAAAATAGCCCCTGGGGTATCCTTTAGAAACAGAGTGAGAGTGGAACACATGAGCCTGGAACTCGGATTAGCAAGAAAAAGCTCACAAGGACCCAACAAGACCAATTTGATAGCGCCTCTAGGGCAGGAAGAGAATAGAGAGTCAGATTTCCTACGGAATGCCAAACCAATCATATGTTGACCGACTTCAGATTCATTCCTGTGGCTGCCGAAGTAATCGATTAGCCACAGAAAGTATCGATCTCATCTCCCTCTGCTGTAGATGTCGTTGTATTCCCCATACACTGATATTCGGCCACAAACATCACCGCGGGGCCGAAACCTGTCCTCCTGGCTGGCCCACATCGATTTATTTGAATTAGAAGTTGCTTTTTGTTTGACAGAGAATTCACAGTTCGGCGCAGTGGATATGCACTGCTGATGATTCCTAATAAGGATAAAGCAGCTGTAAACTGCCTCCATGGTTTCTTAATGGTCAGTTGAGCGATGATACCACATGGTGAGTTATTTCAAGTCTGGCTGTCGCAAAATGTAACCAGATTTTCATTGAGCTCCTAGTAGAATGAGCTCACTGAACCGAAACGGCAATGTCATGAACTAGCTAGGTCCACAATCCCGATTTGAAGCCAAATGATGACTCCTTAGATTTATCAGGCAAACATGTCTCCAGGTGTCCAGGTCGATGATCGAACTGAGACCCTTGTCCACGACGAATCGGGGGAAATCAAAGTCGAAACGATTCACTACATTGATAAAAGTTTGATTTTCCAGGAGTCCGCAAGCAGACCACCGTGATTCTTAAGCAAATCACCCACGGAATTGACTCATCCATGGTGGGATTATTGACATTCATGCTCATTTAGCACTAATCGATATAGCTTACTTCTGTTCCAAATTGACAGATATTTTCAATTTAGTTGTTCAGTACACGAAATTTTTATCATCCTGAATAAATTGGATGCGAAGGAATTGCCAAAATACGAGTTATAGTTAATCATTTTTGGAGTACTGTCTGAACCAACGAAGGTTAGAATGTACAGCGCAGGATGTCACAAGTTCTGCGGATACAGAACACAACCAGATTTCAGATTTGGTTCGAATTCTGATATGGTGACAGTTTGAAACAAAATAAAAGCTATTTGGAAGCATTAGAATTTATACGTGATTTTTTTGAGATACGCTGTCATCACCAATGCTATTCTGCCAGTCTGTTGACAGTTAATATCGACCAAAGTTGGACAATTAATGGTCACCTCAAATTTGTAGTTCTGGAATTTAAATCCGTCCAGCCCAAACCTCATCAGCAGCAGCATCATTATCAACATCGTTCAGCGTTAAACAGCATTGCAAGCCTCACTGACCACTGCCTTTTCCTCGGAGTTACATTTCTCTAGAATAGAGTAAATATCCAAGGGGAACAGGGAGTGGACCTACACAGGTGGTGCCGCTGCACCAAACTCACGGAACACAGTCTAACTGTACAAACGCACTCTTTCAATCATTCTGATTCGATAGAAAACGACAGCACGATCGCCACTGTTCACCGTCCACTGAAATATCATTCGGCGTCTCCAACCAGCTACTTGACGGGTCTTTCAGACCCCAACCACTAGGAGCTGAGACATCTACCTACTTTGTCTAAGTTCGCTGTGCGTTTTCTCACTTCACATTGCCACGTCATCTGTTGACCTCCACATGGCTTCCTCCACTCCGTAGGGGGAACGCAAAATAGGACACGGAATGATAGACGAATGTTCGCCACACGCAACACGTGACCCAACTAGCGAAGTCTACTAAATTTCACACGTTGAAATAAGGTGTTCTGAGAGCCAACATCTAGGATGAGCTCTTCATTCCCGTCGCACACGACTTCACTAACCGAAGTTCTCCGCCCACCGATGTCACGCATAAGCTTAAACAGTCTTTGACTGTTACCTAAAGCGGCCGCTTCCGCAATCTCCCCGGCTGACTCAACCCACCAGTTTTCGCGATCATTCTTAAGACTTGTCGTCAAGTGACGCTGCAACTGCCGACAAATCGTATTCACTTTCCTGCAGCTGGAAAGCTCTTCTATTCAACCTGTCTCTTCTGTCTCCAAC
>LUCM01009972.1:31917-82544 GCA_008360955.1 Fasciolopsis buskii
CTACTACACTACTTGACAATAAACCGTTGCGAGTATCGAGCGTGTTATCAATGGAGATACTATGGGTAGGCAGAAGAGGCAAACAGATTGGGTTGGGGACAGAAGAGACAGGTTGAATAAAAGAGAGGGAACTCTGAGCAGTAGCATAATTATCTCTACCCAACCCGCTTGATGCAATGGGCAGCGCGGTCCTAATTATCGTGCGCGACGACCGATGCAGTATGGAATTATTTGTAAGCGTGTAACTAATGGGGAATAATGGACGGGTACTGCTAGGGAGTCCAGCCGTTAAGCAGAAGAACGATTGGGGTTCTCAACCAAAGCCTTTGGTTCTGACAAGAACCTGACCGCAAGGCAGCCGGATACATCTGAGTGGGCGCCCATCTACTTGGATCAGTTAGTCTTCCACTCGTTTTTACGACTGAGCTACTAACTCAGATCAACCCCCAACTTGGAGGATCAGGAGACTACTTCGTCAGGCCTCTACCCACTGACCTTCCAGGCATGATTGGATCTTCAGCTTGTGATGAGCCATCCTGTATAGCTCGTTGGATCATGGAGGCACGCATCCCGTCACACCAGGTCAAGGTTTAGTCTCGTTGTGACAGAACTCCAACCTAACAACCATTTAGTTGTCTTTTTTGGAAATTTTATCGATTCCGTCTACGCACAATATTATGGATGATCAGTCTTGAAGAGGTATTAGTAAGGTTTCATTGTAGGGCTCCGAAATGTGCGACCAACTTCGCGGCTTTCGTCACCGACCCGGTAAACAAAGCTGCCGGTCTCTTGTCTGGTTTTCGCGTTGCATGCGTAATCACGAATTCTATTAACTGTCATATAGATATGGTGGCGTAAGAGTTGACACCGGACAATATGCTGACTGGGTTTGGGCTCACGTTGGTTTTTCTGTTTCTCTACCTTTCAGGTCCATTAAGTAACCGTTTCGAAGACGGTTAACCTAATGCATGGTACGTTTGTGCACTTCCCGGTTGGATTTCCCATGAAAGTCTCATCAGTGCTGTGCACATTGGGTGATTGGCATGTGTTCCGGTGTTACACTGAGGTACCTTGCGGTGGATAATCCGTGAGGTTGAATTAATATCCCATGAGATGAATTCTATTAATTAATCCGTCAATAAGAAAATCCCTTTTAATGCATAAACAGGAACGAATAACGCTCGAATTGTTGAAGAAATTTCCGTAAACTGAGTTTCACAAACTGCGTAAATGCGCGAGAATCAACTTGCCGGAAAATTCATTTCATATAATGTCTTAGAAATCTAAGCAATGTTGAAATGTCAATTCGACTCTTCCCGATAAAATAGTTTTTCCGTCCTATAGGCTTTGAAAATTCATTGTCAAATAATTACCATATTGACAGCTTGCTATAAGACAGTTATGGATCCGATTAAACCCGCAAGTAAAAGCAAATTTCATTACATTTATGCGAACGAGTTATGGAGTGAACCATGAGGCGTGTTCATATCGATAAAATCGGTGGAACTGACTAGTCCTAGTGTGACAAATGAAAATGATTTGTCTCCACTACCAAACAGTGAGTGTTGAGTGTTTTAGATTCCCATTGCACAAACTGTAACATTCACAAATTAGAACAGTTCGAACATTCTGGAACATCGCAAACACTCAATGTCAGATTTGTCCGTCAGTATGTCCTATTTTGTCTCCTTATTAAAGGTCAATTGTTGTAGGCTTTTTCGAAGCGTGAAGTTAAAATAATTTGTTAAGATTGCACAGTTTTTGCCTGCTTCTCACGGCTCTCGGATGACAGTCTTCTGGCTGAAATGGGTGGTCGAATTAATAGTTGTTGGCCAGCCCATGCCTAAGAAAACTCTTTTTCATCTACAATGCAAAGGCATATTCACTTATCGTCCTTTGTCAGCTATCCCGTCTGATTTTGGATGCAGATCCTCAGCCACGGATTTTGTATTGTTGTTGTGAATAACATGTATAGAACTTGTGAGAACGTATATATTCAGCAGCTGGACAACCGTAATTACCAACGGAAGCAAACAAGCAATCAAAACGGCAAATTGACAAGATCAAAAGCTACGACCAAACATCAGATGATCTTTGCGCAAGAATCAATGGACACTGCTCTAATAAGCGCCTCCACGACAAGGCACACGTGAAGCCAGTCATCTGTTTCACTTGATAACGGACATGGTGACTCAATATCCTCTACATTCGCTCACAGGAATTGGGCTGGTCATAAACCTGACGAAAGACTCATAATTCACCTGCTAACTCATTCAAGTCGTCAATAGTATAAACTCAATAGGGGAACAGTTGTTTGCAGAAAAAACAGTCATTAGAGGAAAATTTCAGCACTAAAAGAGTAATTATCCGTGAGAATAGCGATGGGCTAATCAGTGTAAACTAAAGAAGTTCTATGTAACCGTCACATCCTTACGTTGTTGTCACGGTTACGGTCGCCGGCGCCCTTGTTGATTTTCTTGTTATTGTGTATTGTTTCTTGACCCTCGTGATTTCACGTGCATTTCCGTTGTGGTGATCAAACCTAGATGGTCTATCCTTAACCCATTTGAGTCACCGATAAGCTATTCTGGATGGGGTTCCATTGATTGATATTTCTGATCATAATCATTGCACGCCGCCCGGTATGAATTCACGCTCCAGCTCGGCAGATTCCTATGGGGTGAGATAACTGAGAACTGGGATTAAACTGGTCTGGGACGATCACCAAGGCATCACTAACGACAGTTATTCAATGACTGATTCATTCTACAAGTTGCAGACATGATAATAAGCTTCCCATAGTTGATATTTTTTATAAAATTAATAATAGTAATGAATGAAATAAAATGCTCAGTTTGACAGACATTTTTGTTTCACTCTACTAAACCGATTATTGTTCAAATTTAGGCAAAAAATCTTTGCGAAATACTAATCCATCGTCCAGAAAATTAGGTCATAGTGGACGCCCTCCATCGAACAGGGAGCAAGCGAGTGAATGAGATGACGCGATACTTGTTTCATAACTTGCTTATGCACATATAGTATCGTTTTGTTTAAAATAAAAAAGAAGATTGAGTTTTTGATATGTTATGGCTCACCTGTTCATTCAGTTTTACTCGTGACTCATATGCTACTCGAGGAGTACCACGTACATATGTATGCATATACATATGTATACACATGCATATACATGTATGCACGTAAACGCTCCTTATTGCGCTCCCTACTGTTAGTGCTTCACCTCCACCTCCTGCTTTGGTTGTTGGTGGTGGTAGGGGGGTGGTGGTGGTGGTGGGGAGGGGTGGTGTTTTTGCTGTCGCTATTGTTGTTGTTGTTGATGACATCTTTCTATTGCGTGTCGTTCACATTTAACCAGTCTAATAAGCATATGCGCACAACGTGAAAACTCCACGCATTGAACCACGTGGAAAGAGAGGAAAATGGGGCGACAATCCAACCTCGAAACGAGTGAGAACGAAGGCGATGACTTCCTAATGAAGGTTCTTGTTCTCGTTCTTGTTCTTGTTGCTGCTGTTGCTGTTGCTGTTGTTGTGGTCGTCGTCGTTCACGCTAACCGAATCCCATTCGGTGGAAAACGAAATTCGTTTCGTTCATCATTTACCACGGTGAAATATTGTTCATTCAAATTCTCTCTCTCTCGCTAAGTTTTAGCTGTACAGTAACGAGTATTTGACTGAAATACTTCGCCCTGGGCTTTCAGATAGAAAGACAAGCACATACGCGCACGTATGCAGACATACAAAAATGATCATTCTATTGTTGGGAGGAACGAGTGTTCGTAGAAATAACAAGACAGAAAAGCGATCCTAAGCTGATCAATTCGACATGTTTGTATGCATTAGAGGTAAACCGTCTTCCACTACCACGAGGACTTGTTCAAATCGTTCCACCTCAAAGCTATACCCCCCTCACAGACACACATCCACGCCCCCCCCCCGTAGTCTGTTCCCTTGTCCTGTCTCCCCTCGAAGAGGATAAACAACATCCTGTTTTGTGAAATTCTCATCCAAACATTCCCAGCGTGGTTTGTTATTAGTCCCAGTGGAAATTTGTTATTATCCCGAGTGAAATTGTTCGTTATTTTTTCCCATGTATACATGTGTGTATCTCATATCAGACTTGTCTAGAAACAAAAACGGAGGTCTAATAGGCAAGTTCTGAAGCATTTCACCGGAGTTTGATGAGAACATATAATGTCGATCGAGCATATCGTGAAAAGGAAGCACAAATGAGAAATTTTCTCAGTGTGAAAAATAATTAGTTGCATATTTATGAATCACTCGGGTAGTAAGTAAACGGATGATGTGGACGAATACGCCAGTTAGTCAGTCAGTCAGCCAGTCAGTCAGGCAGGCAGTCAGTCAGTCAGTCAGTCAGTCAGTCAGTCAGCCAGTCAGTCAGTCAGTCAGTCAGTCAGTCAGTCAGTCAGTCAGTCAGTCAGTCAGCCAGTCAGTCAGTTAGTCAGTCAGTCAGTCGGCATGTAATTTTCCGAATGTTAGATCTTACATATTTAGGTAGTGTTTTTGTCTGCGGTGGAACACTCATCAGAATCCAAAACATTCGATAATAGTAGCAGCACCATACGTACATTAGTGTCATGTTTAGGTTTCATTACCGGTATGAACTGCCTATAAAAAGTGTGTTAATTTATTTAACAGTTATGTTACATTTGGATTGTTTGTTAGAAACTAAAGGATCTAAGGAAATGAAAATTATATCAAGTTGTGGGTAATTTAGTTGTTAGTTTGCAACGATTCTTCATACACCATTTGCCTCATCTCTCTTCCGACACCTAGAAAGAAGCTGATGGGAAACACAAACCCATGTGTTACTTACGTTTAACAAGTTTATCGGGAGTCAGTTGGGTAGGTCTGGGATGATGACATGCGACTCTCAGTTGTTCATGACAGTAGTTGGACTCTTAGATACGGAGTAGTATATACGCAGTGGCGATGATATTTAACAATTCAGTAGAACTCTATGAAGGTTAAAATGTAATTTAAGCGTTGATAATGTACCGCAGATTAGGTTTCAACTAAATTTACTCCCTCTCTTTTCCAAGCGAACAATCACGTCGGATAGAAAGACCAAGGTAGAACACAAATGCCTTGAGAAGATTTCCCCTTCGTTATCCATTCATGCATCTCGTTAGTTGTGCGCGGTTTCTATGGATGGCAGCTGTGGAGCTTATCTGAATTCTGTGATAACATACCCAAAGTAGATATGTTGACTCTGTAAAATATCTGTAGATACAAATATCAGGTGATACAGTGTGTACTTTACCCACGGTTATAGGAACGTTGGTGTCATTATCTTGGACTTGTCAAGAAGACAATCCTGTCTGAAGGCTAGCTGCACAAATTATGTCGAACAGTCTGGTATAGAAAGCTTTTTAATGCGGAACTGAATCTTTCTGATGCGTAGGAAATATGTGAATTATGTTGAGTTAGGGTGATGATTTTCATAAACACGGAGGTACATATGCGAGTCGCATCGGTCTTCGCTATTATTTCAATAAAATCTGGCACAATTGACGTGCGCTTTGGCTCATTTATTCTAATTCAGATGGCTTAAGCATCAATCATTAGTTCAGTTCAACGATTCCCTTCTGTCTGTCTGTCTGTCTGTCTGTCTGTCTGTCTGTCTGTCTGTCTGTCTGTCTGTCTGTCTGCTTACCGTCTGTCTGTCTATTTGTCTATCTGCCTGTCTGTCTTTCTGCCTGACATCATTTGTTCATTCGTCAGACTATCTGATCATTCGTTCTCTTGTTTTCACTGAACTTTTGTCGATGAAATTTAATTTTCAAAACAAATACAGCGAAATGGGAAATACTAGCTTACTCTTCGTGATATTTTCCCGTGAGAATCAATCGGCAAAATATATCCCCATCTTAGCACCCTCTAACATGGCAATCCCCAAGGGGAATTAGAAGCACAATTAAGCTTGTTCTTCGTTTTCTTGTACGTGATTAACTTGCTAACTGTTCCAGGAATTAAATTGTGCATTGATTTGAGTCACGGGAAGAAGATGAAGAAATCAATGATTGACTTCCTATGAGAAAAGCAATGTGAAGAACTATTGGGTATGATCTAGATTTTTTGGTGCATGGTTGTGAGTAAAGATTTTACGACAAAATTCCACTTAAGGATTACCTGAAAGTTGAAATCACCAAGGTCATTTTGTCACAAATCTATTCTTTTGCACAATCTCGGTCACTGCTTGTTCATAAGCACAGTTTTGTTGAAGCGCAACAATTTGTTCACGTCTCAACCCCTAATGTCACGTTTTCTAAATCTCGGGATTCGGATCACTTCTCCACCGGGCTGCTTTCAATTGACTACTACCTTTTTTCTGAAAATAATTTACTATACCATAACAATACAAAAGGAAGCAAATAAAAGAAAAAAAATTGGAGTCAACTCCATAGTCATCATCATGAAGACTGAGATGTGTATGTCGCTACCGTAGAACTGACGATTCTGTGAAGAATCTCTATTTACTTCACTAGATATCGAATTTTCTATTCTTCACCAGTATATTTCACTCTCCGGCTTCGGTTAGTGTAGTGAGCACATCTAGAGTTATCAACTAAGGAAGGATGCATAAACACTTACATTAACCGATCATATTTGGATAAAATGCACACCGGACAGTGATTGCTCTTCCTCTACAGTTCACATTTGGCTCAACGCGAACCAGACAACATGTTTTAAAAAACTACATTAATAAAAGCCTTTCAGATGAGTACTAGCTATCCTCAAAATGCGATGAGAATGGCGGCATGCAAACTGTTTTTTATTTATCAGAATGAATTCGGAAGGTATGTTACCTGTCCATTTTTTTCATACCATACTCGATTTAGTTCAGGTTACTATCTACCGTGATTAGTAGCTATTTATGAGTTATGACCCGAATATCTGACAGTTTCGTTGCTTGTGAACTGTCTTTCCCGTGACCGGGTCAGTATGAAGGCTTTTCTGAACGTAACTTCCTGAACAAGTTCTTTAATAGAATAAAATTTGTAGAATTGATCCAGTTGTAAAAATTATCTGCTCGCGGTAGGTTTCGAACCCAAGCTTAGAAGTAACCAAAGCACTTGTACTTTGTTTGTTTTACCAGCTAGCTGAGCTACGAGACCCCAAATGAGCGGAATTCGGACATTTTACTTAACAATCACTGATTAACGGTCCAAATTGAGCAAGCATGTAGCATTCATCATCGTAAATTTAATGCATCTTATCTTTCAAGGGGTTTTTGTATAACTTTCTAATCGTATGGTTTTTTAAAAACATCAGTGTGTCCAATATTGAAAAGTTCGTCATGTTTTGAAGTTTCTCTTTGTTCCTTAAACGCCCGTGTGACGGAAGATAAGTTTTGGTTGACTGATTCTGGTTTTCGCTTCCCGAGAATTAGTTGTTGATATATTGCTGAGTCAACTGGAAGTTTGTGTGTAGTGAACTTACCCGGCTGATTTGCTCGGGAAAATTTCACGTATTCGACAATTGCTTCGGAAGAAATAAAGACCGGTAAGTGTATGGATTTAGATCAGTTGTCGTCTGTTCGTAATGAATAGGAATAAGAAACTAATCAAAACAAATGATTCGGACAATAGCGTATAAATAGGGGTGGAAATTTAACAAATTTTCACAGTCTAAAATTCAAAACGTGGCTGCTAATCTATACCTCAGCTTATTGAAGCTATTAGTGAAAGTTGGGCACATGATGAGGAATGTAGTTGACAGAAACTGACGCCAGGAAGACAACTAACTCATAAAGTGGAGATATTAATCCAACAAAATATCAAGAACCCAGCCAGAACAAGTTTGGTACGCAAGACTCGAAAGTGCAGGGAATGAAAGCGGTTTTTGTCACACAGCATCCGGAACGAAAAAGAGCCAAACGGGGATGAACTAAAAGAGGGGACCAGTTTGCATCACATCCCCGAAACGATGGATTCGAATGTGGTGATAAATCTCCACGCTTGCTGACGAATTATTTCACGTCTGGAAGATGAAATCGGGCTTGGAAATGCTACGAATTTGGAGAAAAATTGACAGGCCAACGTGAATTTTTGTAGTTTCGTCTACTTCCGTAACGAAGATGACGGAAAATACTTGGTACCAAAATAAGCATTTTTGTATCTCACAACAAGATCGAACGTGACTGTGACCGAATAAACTACGAGTGTATTTGAATGAATTTGATCACCTTGACCGTATTCTAGTCTTCATTCGTCTAGGCAAATATATATTAATAATAATAACAATATATTTGACTAGTGTCATTTTGCATTGGTTGCAGTCGAATTGGTAGGTGACCGGTAGAAGAAGGTGAACCGGGACCCATGAAATCCATATCTAAATACCGTAGTATTAACCGTTTGTATACCGTCTTATTCAGAACTTGACCAAGAAGCATTCTAACCATTTCAAAAGAAACCCAAAAATTTTACGTCCGTTGTTTCATCACGTGCAGTTTTCATATGGTTACGGGCAAACAGTAATCCAATGAATTGTTTCACGTATCCACTACGTCAGACAAAACTGTCTTCAGAAGAAACGCTTATCACAAATGCGATGTTTTAGACCTTAGTACCGGCCGGGCAAGACAGACTAACAAACTAAGTGACTACTAGTCCAGTGTTTTAATTTTTCCACGGACATCTTGTGATAAAATCAGTTCTACACCAGTCCACGCAACCGTTATTTATAGCTTTTGATAAATGTGAGTGTTGCTCGATAAGGTCCACATTTGTGGTTTGTTTCCTGTTTTGTTTGGTCGAGTTCACCTTTCTAAGCGCGTGGGTCAATCTGAGTTTACAATCGAGTTGTGTTTTCCCGGACAGACCTGTTCAGGATGAGGCACGGAGCTGCCAACCCGATGTCATTTTGACACAGGATCGATCCATCAACAGCTGTCAATGAATTCCGTCAGCTGACCTTACCCCTCGTCTAAATGGTCTATCTCGGTTCAGGATAACTGATTTGGCTCTCTCCTTTTTTATAGATTTTGGCACAACCGTGCACTTCAACCGGGATAAGGTGGAAGGAATAAATTTACACCATGATTATTTTATTCATACAAACTAATTCGCACCTACTTTAACTGTTTACCATAAAAAGTGAGACCATCGAATTCCGCTTCACTCGATATCCACATGGGAAAAGTAAGCAATATTCATTCTGATGTTGCTATCGAGAATAATATTTCATCAAATTCTAACTTTCTTACATCTATTACACAAGTTTTCACATGTATTCGGAAATTCATGTGAGAATGAACTTTTTAACTAATCTTGTACAAGTAATGATATTGTGAAACGAGCAAATAGAAAATTCGCTCAGACTTTCACAATCCTTCACACCTAACGAGGAGTACCGAACAAGCAAAAACCAAGTCTTTTCCCCTATGATCTTGTGAGATGTGAACAACCTGGCACCCCGGCATAAGGTAAAATGATAGTCACCTCGAAATATTTGTAAATCTGAAATGTAATTATTATCATGTACCATACTAATACTCGGATTGGATCGTATTATGCTTAGTATACACTTGTAGTCCAAGCATACAAACAAAAATCAAAGGGCTGAACCGCACTGGTCGCAGCGGTATTTAGCAGAACTGATAGTGTTTATAGCTTCCCAATGGATACATCTATGTGATCGTGAATCAAGATGACACTATCAGAATTAGCGTAACTCAGTAGTCGGCAAGAATAACTTAAAGAAAGAATTAAACTATCTGGTCATTGAGATGGGATGTTAAAATATTCAAATCAAATTATGATCCAAGCGACTATCGTTTACCGGTTCTTATCAGAATGAGCTCATGTCTAATCGACAGGTGGCTGGGTTAGAGAAGCAACGTGTGCTAGGGATGATTGACTAAGCTGGAGGGAAATGAGTCGTGGATGAGCGGACATCATTCGCCAATTCCGAGAATGTTCCCCACATCTGGACAGTAATTAAAATCAGATAACATTAGCATGGAAAATAACCCTGAGAAGACTAGGGGAAAAATATTTGAGCAAAGAACTGAAATAAAGGGCTACATGAGTGAAACGATGCCCAGGGTAGTAGCCTATGTGATGAGAATAGTGGCATTTCGCTTAGCTCTTGACTGTGACGTACGTCTTGCAAAAAAAATATTACGTTTTATCAAATGATACATACAAATATGTTTCTATGATCTATTATGTTTTTTCTGAAGTATCTTGATACGGCTACCAAAAACACAACACGTACTTGCAAGATACTGGTTCTACAATCTGAACAGAACTGAACCATTACGAGTGCCTTGCGTATTTTTGGCAAATTTTTCAAAACTCATATCAAAAAACTGAGTAAGCAAACACCGGACAGCGGTAGCTCAGCCTTAGTAAGTGCGTAACACACCAGCCTTACACGACAAGTTCAAGGAGAGGGCGAGAGAATTCGGGCTATTTCTGACTTTCATTCACGTCACATGTAAAGTGGTTTCATATGGATGTCATTTTGGTGTTTTGTTCATCGGCTGTTTATTAACTTCATAAGTTGTCTCTTAGTTTCCGTCCTATTTACGATAATGTTTAAATCCAGTCACACCGGTATTTCACATCCGCGGACAGGGAGGTGAGGTAATGTCACTTTGAGTTGCAAGAATCAACAAAGATAAGGCTATTCACCTGTCTTGTTATAGTCCGAAATAATTACTACTGTTATCGTTATTATTATTAGTAGTTGTAATGGTAGTATCATTATCACTATTATGACCATGATCATCAGCAATAAATCCTCTCCTACTAACAGTTTTTACCACAATCGCTGTAGTCGGTTTGGGACCTTGCGTGACATCAGAAACGTCCAGGTTTTTAGTCCAGACGTTCTTTGAATAATCTTCTTTGTCCACGTGTACACAAGGGTAGATCTTCCAACATCAAACTCTCTCAAGCAAGGGTAAGAAACGCAGAATAACAGCTCCATCATTTCCCGTCCATTCGTCACCAATTCAATTGTTCAAACAAACCACTTGGTGGCAGGTATCAGTCAGTCTGAGCATTCATTCAACCGCTACAAACCCCTAACACAAATCAACAATGAATGCAATTCTGACTTCGCACAGATATCTCTATCATTGCGGATGCGGTTTTTTTTCAGACGAAAAGCCACCTGTGCACATGGATTGCGTGGGCAACATTATCGTCATATTGTTGATGACGATGCGATGATGACGATGATGATGATGATGATGACAATGATGATGATGATGATGCTGATGATGAATAGAGCACAACAGGGCCATGCAGATGGAGGGGGCGGAGGCTATGGACTTTCACATTGACCAGAAAAGTAGGTTGATTCCCGTTTTCGGTGTGTGGTGGACGACTGGCAGATCTTTTTCTCAATTTGTCACCTGTCCAAACAGTACCGGGTACATCGTGCGTAGGGCGTGGGGAGGTCTAACAACGTATCTATCACTCATCCCCAGACCACACGTCCGGTGTCTTCATTCATTCATCATTCCATTTACGCCTCATTGCCCTTGACGAATTGTAGTCGTCAATGTTGAGTGGCTACACGTTAACCGGGGATGGGCAACAATATTGCTATTGTTGTTCTTGCTGTTGTCGTTTTGTTGTTCTCGTGATTGCCCATTTCATTTGGGCCAAACTTACGTATATCTCGTTTTCGCCTCAAAAATTCTTGTTAACGGTGAGTGAATGGATAAAAGGAATGATGGGTGTGAAAGTTCATCTATGTGTGCGTGTGTGTGTATGTGTGTGTACGTTTTTTTGAGAGTGAAAAAAAGTTAGTAACCAATTTTCATTGTTACCGACGTTGGTGATGTACTCTCACGGATTCTGTTGAGCCATGTTTTTGGTGATCGTCGAAAGCATGCTCACAAATTTTGGTGTATTTAAACCGATAGAAACAGATCGATGAGTTCAGCGCTTAGGGGGGTGGGGATGTGCGTGTGAATCAGGTGACCTCAACTCCGATACACGGATGTGAGAAGTTGGACAATATGAACATTTTGATGGTAAGGCTATTTGCCCGGTCGGTTTCCTTGTGTGTGTGTGTGTGTGTGTGTGTGTGTGTGTGTGTGCATGCACGCGGAAATAAAGTGGAACAACCGTTACAATAAGATACTTAGACAATTTTACCCGAGTTATCGAGTCGCGACATTTTTCACTGGTAAATGACAGTCCGCGAGTGATAGGGACATCAGTCAAGTGAATGGCGTGAAATTTTTTGAACAACGGATTAAATTAGCTTAATCGAGTGCCGATTTGAGTACCTGTTTGCCGATGGCGAGGCCTCTCCGCGTTACGGCTCAAAATGTAAGGGGACGCAGACGGTAGACAAAGGTCAATCCAAGGACAAACGTTTCTCACTAGATTAATTCATTCCGTTTTGGACAGGCGTGGCAGTTTCCTGTTAGAGTTAATGAGCTTTGTTTTGCAAATCTTTCTCTGTTTACTTGATCCAAAATGACGTGTTTGCATTCAAGGAGTCGCTTTAGGTTTAACCGTTGCCAGCTAGAGGGATATTCCAATGTCAAAGATGGAGGCATTCAAGACAGCATGTTGGTTGTTTCACTCCTATAGGATTAGGTGTGTCCATTTGTCTAAATGAACCCTTTTAAAATCGAGAAATTGTGTAAAAGAGCTTTCCCAAAAGAATCCTACTTCACTGATTACAAAAGAAATGTCATCCCATTAACTAGAGTCGAAGGTGGAGGACACGAGATTCAGATTTAGCGTCACATATTTGTGAAACTAATGTCTTACACCAAGAATAATGCTTGCTCAAGTGACGCTGACTTCTGACAAACCATGATCACATTCTAATTACTCATCAGAGCTTTTATTCTCCGCGCGGCTATACACACATTGCATTGATCAAAACGTTGAATAATTTCGCTAAGCAACTCTATCCACGCGTCTTCGTTATCACTAAAACGAACACGTTTTTCGTAGTCATATTGGATTTTATGAAATAATTCACCATTAGATTTAGTCGCTCAACTCACCATGAAGAAATCATGAAAGCACTGTACAGCTGTTTCATCCTTGTTAGGAATCATCAGCAGTGCATATCCACCTCGCCCGAACGGAGACGCGAACTCGGGACGAACGATCCTGAGTCGAATGCCTTAGCCATTACAATACTGGGCAGACCCTCAACGGTCTGTTCAAATTCACCACATGATGATGTTGCACCTATCCGTCACTGATTTGCACGGTTACTGTCCGCTAGCACAGCGGTCGACCCCTACTGATAGATGACTTCTCTGCAGGTAGCCTAAGTACGACGAAGTCTTTGGATATGACCGACAGAGCTTGATTACTTGGTACATTTTAGTAGTAGGAGATCGAATGTGCTCATACAATAATTCACCCTATGATATCATCGCTCAACTGACCATTAAGAAACCATGTAAGCACTGTACAGCTGTTTCATCCTTGTCAGGACTCATCAGCAGTGCATATCTATACTGGATTTGGTTATGTAATTGGTGATGCTGGCCTTTACGGTTACTGGGTTTCGGCCTAGTTTGATAACCTTTTGTGTTTTCCTTCGCGGATAGTGTCGGGTGTGAATTCAATCGAAGAGCGCTACCTAGCTTGTATATTATACTTGATTACGGTAACGTTGCCAATCTAACTTGGCCCAGTGAATCTGACTACACCACTGGAAGGGGGTCGATTGAAGAATCATTTGATCGGGACCAATGCCAGCGCGGTTTCCGTGTATGATGCCTTAACTCCGCGAATATGACAAGTCTCGATCAATTCAGCATTTACGGATTGTGCAGGCAACGTGAGATGAACGTGCTAAAAACAATTGGAAATTACCTACTGTTGATCATACCAAAATGTCTGCACGATCAACCAGAATCAAATGGAATATTTTATTCGGCAGTTATCCCGAACAAATGGGCTAGTAAATTAAAGCAATCTAACGGAAATTGTGCGGACGGAACTACCGAATTGTCCATGTACTGTTTTGTCGTGTATTGTACCCGTGGTTTATGGGTTACACATCCCCTGCTCGAATTGTTCAACGATGTTGGTGATCTGTTTTTTTTTTGGTCATTTCCAATAGCGGTCCACCGTCTTTCACAAAAAATGGACAAAATTTGTTTGAGTTCTTCACGTTTGGGCTTCTATTCTAAAGTATCCGATCCTTGTGAACCAATCTTCTCTCGGGCAGTCTTATCGTTTTCTATCGAAACTTACCTAGTTAACTCATCCCCGTTAGTAGAGTTCATTGTGTAACATACTTCAGTGCCCAGATAAGCACGAATTTGCGATGGTCCTTAAGAATTCAATGTAACGTTACCGATCGGCAAGAGTTAACTGTTAAAGTTCCTAGTCTCGATCAGTTTGGTGCGAGTTAAACTTTAATTTGTTTTTATACACCGTCATGTCATATCACTATTTACCCTAATAATCCGCCCACGCTTTATGGGGCCCGTTCTACGCAAGATAGACTTTTTGATCGCACACCATGTTCTGGTGTCTGTCATAAGTCGCATCAATTACGCGTGCTAACCTCGCATCATTATGTGATGAGCAAATCAAAATTAGCGAAACATTTACCCGTTCTTTCCATTGCAAGTTATCTCCTTACTAATCATATCCTCCCGCCAGATCCTCAAGTAAACGTGGTTACTGTTACGTGAACGTTTACGGTGATACTTCGCATGTGCTTTTGCCGTCTGAGAGTGGATAACTAGAATCGGTTTTCCTTTTTTTTCTCACCCGAATTCATTGGTTTTCTCTACGTATTTGTCCACGTCTATCGACGTCTTCTCCCGCATAGAAGTTAACCACGAGTCTCCAATTGCCTGCCTGACTTGTCGATTTAGTAATAACATGAAATTTCAAGGTAGTATAACTTGATCCTAGCACTTCTTGCTGTAGGCTATTCTCCAGGTAGGTAGTTCGAAATGGTTAGCGGATCGTACGATAAGTGCAATAAAGACTTCAATCTCGTACATGTCCAGTTAGGTTTCCGAGTAGCCATCCAATCGTTGATGGAAGACACTGGGCGATTTGGTTCAGTTTCACAGCTAGTGGCGTTCTTCTATCCGAAATCTTTTCCCTTCCCTATAATGCTTTGCCATATGATCGCACAGCCGACCTTTTGCTGCTCCTCGTTCGTTTCTCTTGAGTGGCCCCTGGTGTTAGATGGCAATCAAAACAAGGCCATGGTGATGTAAGATTAAAGCTAGCAGAAACTGAACTGGCCGGCGGTGGCCAAGTGGATTAGGTCGTGGCGTTTGGGCGTGAAGGTCGCGGGTTCGAATCTGCTCACCGCCGGTCAACTTCCCCGCTTGGCGGCCCTCTGCTGGCCGCGGCCCCCTCCTTAAAAAATGATGTACCCTGTTATCTAATTAATGAAGGAAGTAAAAAAGATTTAAAAAATAGCCCTACCTTCTTAGCTTGCTACTTTACGAGTCAGTCGCACAGTCGATATTTTTGACTAAAATGAAAATATGATTCGAAATAGCCGGGAGTTTTAGTGCAAATAACAGGATTTACAAGTATGAGATTAGTGAGACATTTGCAATCACAAATTCACCAATTGTCGAATTCGTCACACTATGTCCATTGAATACCGCGGCAGCATTGGATCATTCAATTCATTTTCGTTTCGTTGTACTGACCATCTTCTGTGTAAGCGACTGTCATCATGGGACGCGATCACCGAGCTGTGATCAGGTGATGTTTCATTCGAATTAAGAACCAATGTAGATAGGCTGTCATTCGACCCCTGTAGTAGTAAGTATACAAGCATAGATAGATGGAGTTGCCAAACCAAAGTGTCATACACAATCTACTTAAAGAATAACGTGGTTTACATGTTGGCTTGAAGTAAACAAGATGCAATTTTATGACTGGTATTTCATTAATACTTACAAAACTCAGTAGAAATCTGTGCCACAGAGTGACACTAAGACAGCCTGTTGGCCCAGAAGTTGCAATTGAACAGAGGTTGCGTAACCATGAATTCTTCATGGGGCTACTCACAACGGTGTTATTCGGATTCTCAAGGGCTAAGTGCAGGAAATGCCGAGGTTCGAGGCTGATGAGTTCGATAGATAATAGGCCGCTGGTTTGGTTGAGAATCACAAAGTCAAGGTTGGGAAGGAAAATCTCGAGTGGGTTTTTTCATTTTACAAATCGATTATTTGTTTAGTTTTTAAAACGATAGCCGTCAATGGATTTGGTCCGGTCTTCGTTACACCCCATTTCAAATAGGAGTGACAAGGGAAAAAACATCGAACGAAGAAAAATTAATTTTTTAAGTGCGAGGTGTAGCCTTTAGAATAGAAAAAAAACAGTTCGATATCCAAAGAATTCACTGACAAGGGCAAATGGTAGGATCATATTCACTCCAACTTTGTTCGATCTACTCAGATGAGGAAAGTGGTTAGACCATTGTTATATTATGCCAATTTGTGTAACACTCAAAATATTCGGGTCATCCATCACAGTGACCGAACTGGGATGAGCGCAATTTTGTATTTGTAATCTGGGTTCGAGGTGGTGACGCAAATCAGGATTCTGTCTGACCCGAAATGACATATTTGCCCGAATGATACGGATCAAAGATGAAAGGGGTTCGCATCTTTATTGTGAATGACATAATGTTAATAACAGCGTTTTTGGTAAATGTAATGCGCCAACTTTTCGACTACCTTGGGTAGTCTTTCTTAAGGCAAGTTTTACAATCAAATGGTCCGTACATTTCTTTATTTGTCCATATAATCAGTACGTATTTATTTGACTCTGCGTGTAAACAAAACATCTACTAACATAAGACGAGGTAAATTTGCCCTGTGAAAATGAAATAGTTGATCAATCGGTAAACAGTTTGTGTGAATATTGAATAGCTCGTTAGTAGGAAAAATTTGTTTAGCATAAAGACAAATGGTCAAAGTTTGTTTCGTTTTGTGCTAAATGGATGATTTGTTTAAATGATTTGTGCATGCATTGGAGGCGGTCAGATGTGAGCCGACTTAGCAAACTTGGAAAATGGTCTCACTGAGTACCAAACCGGATCAAAACCAAACAAAAGCATAAAATGAATACAGTGGGCCACCAAAAAATTTCCTAAACTTTCTGCGGAAACACGCACTGATTGCTAAAGCTCATCTTCCAACCATTGAAATCTTCGACAAACGGAGTACATCGCCAAAGTAAAATTGTGCTGGTGGACAATTCACGACTCAACCAATAAAACTCTAGTTCAAGCGATTTCTTTGGGCTCTAAGACCTTGTCTAACAGTCTAATCTAAATGTTGGTAGTAAATTCTCTGCTTTACATGTGAGAAAAATCTGTGACGAAACCAGGACTTGGGTACCCTTCACTGTTTGTCCATCACCTGTCCGTAAAGATCATCTGTTTGAGACAGATCGGGACCGATCTAATTGCCTCAGTGTGGAACCAGACTGTGCCGGAGAGAGTGATCACACCAAACACACCGGTAAGCAGTAGTCTTGAGCTTAAATTCGCTGTCATCTAGCTCGATACCACGTATGACATGTTACAACTTCACGTGGTCCCATGGCACTCCAAGTTCCAGGGTGATAGTTTCTGTCCCCATCCGCCCCGTGTGGTGGACCGTAGCGGCTATGGCACCTACTTCTACCACGAGACTCAAGCCTCAAATATGTTATAAAAATGTAGTTTGGCAAAAACCAAACGAGCTCCACCTGTACGAAACAACTCGATGAGATTCACTTTTGGGATAGAACATATCCACCGCACCTAGCTCTCCGGTTCCCAAAGCAAGGTTTGGCCCTGAACCAACGTTATTCAGTACTACTTGGTCGATAACGTGTGCGTCTCTTCTAGTTCGGTTTGTTCGTAATAAAATATTGATTCTGCACCCGATTTCAAATAACGGTACTACTGATCACAGGCATGTCAATACCATACTTGTAGATGGGGAAGCCTAAAGTTGTACCGAATGACAGCAATCGAGATGAAATTAATCAAACTTTTTGAATAGGTAAATACCATGATCAGATACCGTATTTTTGCGATTCATTGTCTCGCGCTGTGTGGTCCCAGGTCATGGCAACATAGCGCTTGGAATAAGATATTCATTCCAACCCTACTTTAACAACTGGTCATTAGTACTTGTTTTCCATATCCTTTAATTTTCATCGACTAGTACATTAAATAAGTTAACAGATAAAGTTTCATCTAATTTATTTAAGGTATTTTTCAGAACGTAACTCACTAGTTACTGGACGCCTACTGTTCTTGCTGGATTCATCCATTACATCAGTTAGGAATTTGTAAATGGTCTAAAGATCCCAAACCATGGATCCGTGATCGGAAACTACGAGTTAGGTTTGATTAAAGCCGTGTCCAGATAGGCATGACATCAAACGGATCAGGTTTTGATGTGTCGGTCAACTTCCTTGATTGGCAGCCCTATGGTGAATGCAGGAGCCCGTCTTGAAAACGATGTGTATTGTTGTTGCTTCATCAATAAACAAAGTGAATGCATGGTAAAATGTGTTGATGTTTGGTTCGCTAGGAATTTTTCAAAGGAGCAAAAACCATTTTCGTTTTTTTTTCCCCGCGTGATCGAAATTACTCGGCAATAAATCTTCAAAGAATTTATGCCTGTTAAAAGCCGTTTTTTCAGATAGACGAAGACATCAGTTCGAACGATGCATCATCAACGAGAATGTAAAACAAGTCCAGTTGTTCCGCAAAATCAGTCAACTTCGTCATCACCTGACTGACAGAATCTTTCCCCATCAGCGTTGGTTAACGAACAGTCACAATCGTGCAACTTAACGTTCGCCAATAAAGTTCATTCAGTAAAATCAACCTATGCTGAATTGTTAATTCGGCAATTAATCCCGGGCTAGTTAATGTCTCATTTGGCATAGATATAACACAGCACGGATTTCGTCATTGCACATTTCATGCTCGATTACCAGAAAGCGCGGTGGTGTCCCCGTTTAGAATATTTACCGGATAGCTGAGAGATTTAGTGATCCGATTCTGACTTGGGGGAGTCGAACAATCTACTTGTTGCCCGTACAGAACAAACAGTCGATGTTTTCTCAGAAACTCGACCAACAAAATGTGACACCACTTCATCCTATCAAGTAATCACAAAATAATTTTGTAACTTTGAAAAAAGCACTTTTTCCTTTAACCTGGACAACGCCACTGTCTAAGTTTACCGTATTTAGAGTTCGCTGTATTCGAGTTCCTAGCTGAACAACAATAATTGTGTCAGGATATATTTGAAATAAAACATTGAAACGAATAGAGAATCCATGCGATCAGAGTAAGATCGTATATCGCATACGTAGTAACGGGTGCCTTGGAAACAACAAGAGCATCAATCAGGTAACAGAATGGCAAGAGTGACAGATCAGAGGACAAAATGAGGTAGAGCACAATTCAGGAAGGGGAGATCACACCAATTGGGAGATAACGCAAATCGGCCGAAAATGCATCGGTCTTATGGGAGTTTCTTTTCTCTTGTTCTTCTTCTTCTTCATGAAAGAATCGATGGTGTTTTGATCGTAATTGTGTCATTATTGATGGAATGTGATGGAAACCAGATTTAATTCGATTCTGCAAGTTCGTATTACTGTACGATTTTCTCGTGCTCAGCAATATTCGACTTTGCACCAAACTTGACTGCCGCATAACAACGGGATCCGCACGGCATCATCCAGGACTTCCTCGTAAACGAAACCGGGCGGGAACTCGTTAGAAGGGCACTTGAAGAAGTATCTGGAAGAAAAAAAAACATTTGCAATTGGATGTGTTAAATTTCCAGCCAATTTCGAAACAGACAAATTGGGCACATAATATTCACTGAACCGATTACCGGGCGGATATTTTGTCAAGACCTCCAGGAGTCATTAACTCGCGTCAAGCTTACAGCGTACTAATTTAGAAGTTAGTTCCAGTCTAACGCTTGATAAGTGTGCGGCGGACATGCTGTTGAAGTGACTCCACTTTTGTTCGTGTCGACAATTTGTGCCGTTGTAACTTTTTAATCAAGTTCTATTGCTAATATTTTTTTAAACTACCAGTCACTTGGTGGAAGGACTTGTGAACAACTGTTCTTTATTGGAAGGACAAGGAATTCGGCTGCCCCGGATGAGTACATCCACGTATCCAGCTCTTATTCAACCAACACTAACAGCAAGATAGGCAGCAAAAAACATGAACTCGTCCGTGTTCAACGGAGACATCAGGTTGCCGTTCTATTTTGATCTCGAGCAGTCCGTGTGGTCAAACTCAGATTGGAAATGCCACTTCAAGATAAAACTCGTATCGTGATATCCCAGCCAGTGGTTGTTTGAGAAAGTAAACGGACGTGGTCAACATTGATGCGATGCGCTCAAATTCTTGTTTAGCAAGCGTATTACTTTCCTATTTCTTTTTCAAATTGTTTACATGGAGAAAAATCGTGTTCCAGTTGTTGGGCCGCTTGTTAACTTGACGAGTAATCCGTTGACTTTCTCCCAAATTTTGTTTGCATTTCATCATTTTCGTTTACCATTGTGGCATAGAGCATTTAAAGCTATCAATCTGATGCCTGAATCGAATGCTAACAATCTGAGTTGGACTATCACGAGGTATGGGTTTTCAACCGTTCATGGGAGTTAGTATAGTGGATGTGTTCTGTTGACAGTGCGTACAGCTTGCCGATCTAATCGAACACTTTCGGCCTATTTGAGCAAGTAGCTGGATGAGGAATAGCTCGATCAGAAGCCAGTCTTCCGGATAGATAAAACGAAATCAAAACATTCCGAGTAATCCCACAGAGCACAATGAGAAATAACACAGTATGACCAGAAAGCTCGTTTACAGTTATTCGTTATCATGCTAATACATAACATTATATATGATTTACTGCAAATGAGGAGGGGATGATAGGTTACAGTTCTAGTAACCAACCCGAAAACCTATCGAATCCCTTAGAGACCTGGGCCATCGGTGTGAACCGCATCCTCCCAACCTATAATTTCGACCACCATCCGTTTCACACACACACACACACACACACACACACAACAGTGGACTTATTTTGATTACTACAACTGTAACCTATCATCCCCTCCTCATTTGCAGTAAATCATATATAATGTTATGTATTGACATGATTACGAATAACTGAAAACGAGCTTGTTCGTCACACTGTGTTATTTCTCGAAATCAAAACACTTGGTTCTCGGCAGTATGAGTGATTTATTTCCGATTAGAAATAGTGACTGTAATGTACTACGTTAGATAAGCTAACTGACTGAAGAAGAAGAAACCGCATGAATCATGCAACACGGGTTAGATACACGTCTGGGCTATTGAACATTCAATGACAGACCTATTGCATTTATGACTTGTGATGTTACAGACGCGAATGTGACTACTGCTGGTCTTCTGTCGTTATTTTATACCCCGAAATTCAAAAGATTCATTTACCAAGTTTGATTTGTTTTGTTCTTTTAGTGAAAGCACCAAGATGAAGCTTTGGCAATGGAAGCAAGAAGAATCCCTAGAGAGAGACCGATGCAAGAAGGGGAATTTTCTGACTATCCGTTCCCACCTGGAAACGAAACACTTTCAAGAAACATTCACGGGATCAATGATAAGAATTAGAGTTTTGAACCCGAGTTTTGTTGAAATGCACCATAAAGTGGATATTTCATGTGAAATGTTATATTTAGTAGCCTAATTTTCGACAATAGTGCTTAGCCAAGGCAAGTTCGGTCGACACGGTTATAAACGTTGCCACGGCCGGTTATACCAGTCAGCCGGTTCTATTCGTAAATTATCATTAATTTCCTAGAGACAAGAGACAATGAGTAAATCTAGGTATTGGTGAGCACACGTATGAACACTTGCGTAGGCCGCGGATCTCGCACCTCTCCTAATCGGTCAAATTAACGGTACCGAATTAGTGGAACTCATACGCTTTCGGTCATAGTAAAACAATCGGATACCATAGAACAAAACAATGAAAATGGAACATTGGTAAATCAAACGTCACTCTCCTTAGCTGTCTATGAGTAGTGTGCTCAATCACCCGAAGTTCCTCCTATACGATCCGGGGGGTTAGACCAGGGAAATTCTCATTCAGCTTGATTTCCAGTTGATTAATTGATAAATAGAACTAATCCTCCGGGGAACCCTCCGCTGTCTCTCGCATCCATCAAACTAACGATTTCATGTCATTTGGATATGAACTGCATGCGTTCAAATCGTCCTGTTTCCGTTCGGTTCTGTCACATTCGACAGCCCGTAACTAACAGAAAATCCCTTCATAAAAAAAACTGCAAAATATTAAGATTATAAATGCAATGAAAGATTACTATTTTCCTAATTACACATGGATTTCTATTGAACTGTCATAATCACTAATCACTATTAGTGAACCAACTCCTCAGTTTGTGTTCTTCATAGGTGCCTTCTGAATGCTTCTAAAGAAACATAAAATCAATGCACTCTATCCTCGACCACGCCCCTTTAGAACCACCCCGTCATCGGTCCAGAATGAAATACGATGAGCGGAAGTCTCACGGGTGCCTAAACTGAATGAATTGAACGTGTCACTTGTCGCATTACGGAGATGTCACTACGTAAAATGCGTGTCCAGTTGACATCTGTCAGCTAGTGTGAACATGACTATCCATTTGATCGATAAAAACTGACAACAGCAGGTCCCGTAAGCTCATCATTTCCCATTTCCAAGGGGAACAACAGAGCAAGAATACACCGACCGAAACACGCATCTAATTTGGTTACCATTATCCCAACGGTTAATGATGATCAAGGGGAACCGAACTTCCGGTCGACATACAACAAAATCCCTCCAATCCACTCTCGATCAGGGGGGGGACGAAGTGCAGTTACTATGTGCTCGTGTTCGTGACAAGAATTTTAAGGACATTGGGCATTAATAATGCACAACATTACATGCCAACGATTGGGCTCAGCTATTCCATTCATCGACAACTGCTTGCAGATTCGTCCATTAAATAATGGGTACAATTCTTTGCAGACCGTGGTCATTGGTCTGAATGATGAATTTATTTGGCATGCCGGCAAACTGCATAATTGATTGCCGTATTGCTACCGTTCTTATTATGAAGAATGAGTACATGGCATAAAATTTCGTTCCAGAGTGAACAACTGCATTGTTATCCAACAAACCACGTGCTAATACTATTACTAGATAGTACTTTTGCGGTTCGTTGCACTATCATGAGCAACGTGTTCGTCAAAATTCCCATCACTACAACTCGTACCGCTGCTATCATCACTACTAGTATAACTGTACTATTATTGTCATTGTTACCCTCATTATGGATGCAATTTCGACTAACTTTGCTACTCGAGTTTGGCGCAACGACAACAACTTTCGCGGCATTTTTGAATAACAACATTGACGAAGGGCGGCGAATTTTGTGCGAGGTAAAAAGACCTGAATGAAGACAAACATTCTAGACAAAATAAAGTAATTTAGTTGTCGGCGAAGTGCAGCGGCACTTGCAAATAAAATGTTTTTAGTTCAAGTGACATAAGCTTAACGTAATCAGATTTTGAGAAAATTTTCGTCCTTAATTCATCTCGATAAAAGCCAAAAAGATGTCACGACAGATGAAAGGGTTCTTAGCTCACAATGACATCAAATGTAGTTGATTGATGCCATTGGTCGGGAACACTTGTCTGACCAGATCCGGATGCTGGAATCCTTCGACAAGATTACCGTTTTCTGGAATCCAACTCGTCACTTTCCTGATCCGTCTGGCTCTTGTCCGCAGACAAGACGAGGATAAAAGCATATGGTTCTTCAACGACTAACGGAGCCATTAGGAAAAAAATGACAATCATAATTCTGACACTTCGAACGCGTGGTTGATGATGAAGCGACCTTCGTAGTCGCGGAAGTCTTCTTGGCCGACCATGACTCTAACCCATAAGTATTTCAAATTTTGCTGCGATATATAATGAAATTTGAGCATAGCCATTTGTACGATTCCGGTATTTTAAATGCAAAATCATAGTTGTCTATGATCGGTTAGGTGGGACGTTTCCATACATTAAACTGGGTTAGTGTTACAAATAGTTTTGGTGATTAATGTTTTGCTATAGCATCATCGATCAGATGATAGTCTCCTCGAAAATAAAGAGGATAGTAGGGAGTTCATTATCGCGTATGGTGGAACAACTCACCTGAAGTGACCGAAAGAACCATTTCCAATTGTTGACTTTTCAAATAAAAACGTTTTGTATTCTCCAAGTGTCATTGACTTTCCATTCCATAAGTCAATATAAGGTAACGGATGACCGGGTACTTCGCTTATCACCAACAAAGGGAAGGAGGTTTTATTTTCGTCCTTCAAGACGGGTACAGGCGAATGCGAATAATCGTAAAAATGGCTGAAATTGAAGGGAAAACGGTGATGTTAAAACCAGCTCCAGGTCAGTAATCACACGGACAATTTTATGATAGGAGTTCAGATGGAGACAGAATCGATCAGTAAGTGAAAGAGATTAGCTTCTTCGCATATCACGTGACAAGTCAGGATTCTGTCAACTACGACTGAATTGTGGGAAACGTTCTTTTTATCAATCTTTGCCTTTCACGACCGTTCTGTAAGTTAATGAACACCATTGCCCTCCGACCAGTTCAGTTCACGGTGTACCGTTGCGTTCTCACCTACCGACATAAATCAGAACCATGAGGAATTTTCTGGAAATTACATTATGGGCAAATTAGTTAATATCACACAGTTCAGTATCGTATCCAGTGGAATAATAAGTTGGGATTTTTTTTGAAAATTTCTTCACCGGTAATTCGAATTTCAGACCGAAAGCAATAACAGATGTTATCCTGCTCACTGTTTTTCACTAGAATGCGAAAAAACAAGATTTGAGACACTGAAGGTAACCCCGGCAGGAGTAAGTACTTTAAATTCCATTCTGAAATTTATCGTGTTCATTGAGATCCACCAACAAATAGATCATGCAAAAATTGCTTTTTTACTCAAGGGCTAAAAATCCCTCAAGAGACGTAGCAAGATGCATGATTCAAAAAGACAGATAATTTTTAGGACCAGCCTTTGAAGTAACGACCGAGACTAATTTTTCGTATGACTGGCACAAACGTCACCTTGTTTGGAATGACTGTTGTCTTCCTACAATGACATGGAGAGTGACACTTGCTTACATTTCGTAACAAGAGTCAGCAAGAAGGATGCAACTGTGTCGCGTGACATCAATCAATTGTGATTTCTTCCTTCAATTCATTTTGTGTAAATCTTGACACGCTGCGATCTCGTCAGCGAAGTAAATCACCGACCAAAATGAAATGCTGGGAAACTGTGCTTTGCAGATGGAATCGACAAGCGGATTGTTCACTGCTTTTAGATTTCAGTTCATTTTAGGCAATACTTGAAATATCTATTATTTTTCTTTCGTTTTCTGTGGAAGTTTATAAGATTCCTGAGTACAAAAGTAAAGGCAGGAATTTTAAGGTATTTTTACTGGCCAGAAATAAAACTGTTTTGTTTTAATTTGATGTTACACACCCGTATGGCTCTGAGTTTAATTTTCAACTAAAAATGTGTTAACCAAAACGATGAATTAGAACTAGTCAACGTGGAATTTCCCGGATTAGTAAAGTAGCATGAAAATATCAGAACCGATCGACGTAAGGATTGTGTTGAAAATCCATTCCCCCGGTGTGTTGGTTTTTATCGTGAATGATATATCATTAATAACACATCACTGTCGGTAGATCTGCGCGCCATCATTAACACTGTATCATTTCCAATTAACTGACGTATATTTGTTTTTCTTTGCTCAAGCGTAATTTTATTTCTTATTTTTGCTCGATTCCGTAAAACATTATGCTTCTCCCAACTGTTTGCAAATTTCATATTCCCATTGGCAATTTTATTTTCCATGTTCAGAGGCCACGGAAAGTGCAACAGTGACCCTCGTTATCGTCAAACATCATCATACAATTAGCTGGTAAGGGCTTTCGTAGAGGTAGAACGTTGCTGACTGAGGTTCCAGTCGATCCGTGATAATTTAATGCCTGACCATATCGACCAGGTTGCCAATACTTCATCACCATTCGAGATGATATCCCCAATGCGTATGTGTAGCCGAGAGAGTAATCCTCTCTATTTCCAGGGTTATCATTGGGTTTTAGCTTGAAGATTTTCATCGACAGATCGGTCGAGGGTGAAACATAATGACACCCTAGAAATGCAGCTGGTTATCGACAGCTAGTCCTACGCTCTCACGGTGTTCCCTCAACTTGTGTTGGGTAGTTTGCGACCTAAGTGCCGCCTTCGGTGACCAGGCTTTCAAAGAAAGTAGAAACCTTAGGATGGGCCTAACGCATACTTCCAAAATCGTTAAAGTAGCTTTCACCAACTGATCGCCAGACGCGGAAGGCAGCCACTGCAACTTGGAAAAGGTTTGGAATGAGTTCGTTCTAACCAAAGCAAAACCGCCCCAGATTTGAACGAAAATAGCCCGCAATTGCGTTAAACAAGAATGAAGCAAAACACTGATAAAATTACATCTGTCACTTTGGTAAGAATTTTTCACTATGGTAAATTTCAGGCCAAATAGCTGACTTACGTACCTATTGAGCACAGTCGGACTGATGTGAACGGACTAGGAATACGGTTAATTACAGTTACACGGAAGCAGAGAATGAGCCATTTCTGTGATGGTTACCGATGTACGATTAGACACCGGGCAAACCAGCCACAAATGTGCCCAATACATAGTTTCAACAAGTAAACTACAAACTCAGTCAACTCACAAATTTGTAGCATTTTGCCCATCGCGGTAGCCTTAACCGGTCTAGGTGTGCACAGAGTTACACACTATCAATGCTAGTTCACCGAGTGAGTTTTATTTTCTGTTATTAGCAAGGTCAGAAATAACCCAGGTATTTCAAGGTCACTTAATCGGCCATGATAAATTACCAGGGATTCCGTGTGACTAAGTTGCATCCCATCTTACTCTAGCATTTCAAACAAAATGTGAAAGGTACCGAAATTTTCCCCAAAAATGTTTATAGTGTAAAAATTTTATTTGAGACTGGAAACGAGCTGGGAATACTGTTTTGCTCCATTTATTACATGCGTACAAAAGGTTATTGTAATGTAAAAATGTTCGTCTGAATGGATTTGAAAATTTATGTTCGTTTTATCTCAGGTTGTTGGTTTTCATGGGGATCTGATCGATGAACTGAAGTGTTATTGTCAGATGATGCAATCTCGACTGATGATGAAACGTTTGCGATCTAAATGCCAAACTCAACGAATAGAACCTCATGAAAAAGCTCATTCTAGTAAAGACTACCAAAATACCTATTATCATTAACTATTCATTTTGAAACGTTAAGCTAGCTAGTTGTGCGAATTCACTGGCCAACAGGACATTTGTCACTAAACGAAGCATCCGACTGTTTTGACATACTTAGACTAGCCTAACACTCCAGTCACGTCATCAACAACCAAATTCAGCTGGATGTTTTAACTATCGTGCACTTGTCGTGAATTCTCCGAATAAAACCTTTGATCCGAAAACCGTCCTGAATGTATTCCACTTTATCGCCACAGTGGGTCAATGCCATAGCAACAGCGCCAGAGGTGATAGATGAGAGGAAAATCGAGGAAATTTCATACGGAACACAAATGTTTTGTCCACTTTTTTTCGTTGAATTGTAAGTCGGTTAAGAAAAAAAATATTAAGGGCATCCATTTTCAAAACGAATTGGACAACAAGAAAATCTATGCATTGTAAGCGTATGTGCGCATTGCCCAAATAAGTCAAGTCAATTTCGACCTGGAAACAACCGATCACGTGGGCTTATGCGCTTTGCTAGGGTAACGTGAATCAGAGCATTGTGTCGTGGACTTGACGAGGTACAAAATTCATACATCCGCATGGCTTGTGAAACTGATCCTGTGAAAGTGAATACTCCCACCATAAGAACTGATGTGGTATTGTTATGAATTTATTTGATTTCATCGACGCGAGATATGAATAGTCATTTGAAAAATAAACAGTTAAAGGTCGACGGTAAACGGAGAATATTCGAGGATATTACAATCAAGGTATATATATATATATATTGCGCGAGCTTGGAAACAAACATCGTATCAGCGTAAAAACATGCAAAGGAAATTTGACATTTTGCATTTCTCCTAAAATAATTCACCATGTGATGTCATCGCCCAGTTCACCATTAAGAAACCATGGAAGTACTGTGCAGTTGTTTCATTCGTGTTAGGAATCATCAGCAGGGCATATCCACCGCGCCCGAACGGAGACACGAACTCGGGACGAACGATTTTGAGTCGAATGCCTTAGCCATTACAATACCGGGGCAGACCCTCAACGGTCTGTTCAAATTCACCACATGATGATGTTGCACCTATCTGTCACTGATTTGCACGGTTACTGTCTGCTAGCACACAGCGGTCGACCCCTACTCATAGATGACTTCGACGAAGGCTTTGATGATTCCTAACAAGGATGAAACAGTTGTACAGTGCTTCCTTGGTTTCTTTATTGTGAGTTGAGCGGTGACATCACATAGTGAATTATTTCATGAAAACATTCAGTCTCCTACTACTAACAATTTGCATATTCTTTGCTGGTTTCGCGTTATTTTCCATGGGTATGGGTTCTACAGGCAGGCCACACAGCATTCTCGACACTGACTTTGGTTCTAAGCCACAACTCTTAGGTTCTCCAACCCACAACAATCCCCATTTCTTGGGTCCCAACCCGGAAGAAAAGAAGCACCGACCGAGGATAAAGCCAAAACCAATTTCTTCATACCTCTACGCCAAGTCACACCCTGACCACCATTTTGATTCTTCCAGCCTTGCCTAGCACGTGCCAGAATGAGCACGAAAAGATAGACGATGAGTAGGCATACGCAACACATGTGCAGGCCACCGAAGATGGCGCAGGCCGATTATCTCAATCAGATGGCGACTATCTGCACCCAACACACGACGATGCACCTCGTTAGTGCCCACGTGATATTCTCACCAGACACGAGCAATACTTTGGAGAAATCGGTGGTCGAAAACAGAAAATCGCCGGGCATCATCAACGCGGATAGACCGGGTCTCGTAACCGTAAAGAAGAACACTACAAAACTGAGAGAAAGCCGGATGTGAGGGGGGTGCCATAAGTGCCGCAGGTTCGCGAAAGTTAATCCGGCTTTCGAAATTCGTGATGTGACCTCCTACCCAACACCTCCGCCAGGTGTGATCAGAATCCCGAGGTACTTGAAGCTATTGACTGCTTATAACTGATCACGGAATAGGGTGAGTACAGGCACAGGCTCCTGCCAACCTACACGAAGTGACCTGCATTTTGAACGTGCAAATTGCATGCAGTACTAGGATATCTCAATCTTCAATCGGTCTAATGCGCGTTCAATTGCCTGTACATTGACAATCAGCAAGGCGATATCGTCCGTATATTCTAGTTCAAATACTCCATTCCCTTGAAGGAGTTCAATTCTGCTATCAGAAAGAGCGGCTAAAGGGTTCTATAGAACATCCTCTGTGACAAAGTTGAATAGAAATGGGATATAGGGTAGTGTTGCCGTACTACACTGGGGACGACGAAGGGTGGCGAAAGTTGGTCGTAAGCCCTAACCCGACCAGACGTATGACAGTGCAGCTCTCTGAGGGCCGTCGCTATATTCCCAGGTATTCCATTTCTCAACAAACAGTTCCATAGTTCGGGCTTATCAACACAGCCAAAACCTAAGCGAATGTCCAAGAGGATGATGATTGCTTGCCTTTGGAAAGCAAAACGGTATTCTAACATTTGTCGGAGTGTGAAGATCTGACCGACCCATCCACAACCAGCACGGAACCAAGCCTGTTCGTCACGCGTTTTTGCCCTTCACAGGTATTGCACAATTTGCGAAGAATGGCGAACGCAGACAGCCTTGACGCAATTGGGGCTAGGCTAACACGTGTATGGTTAACGCAATTACTGGGGAATCCCTTTTTAACGGTGGGGTCAACGACCGACTCCCCTCACCAGGAGGAGACATCCTTGGAGAGCTAGATCTTCAAAAACAAAACTTGAAGTTCTCTGACTAACTCCATTTGTTCATCTCTAAACAAAGCTTCAGAAATCCCATCGGGTTAAATTTCCTTGAGAATCTCGGCCTCAGTTGGTGGATTTGTTGTAAGAGGCCACCAGACGCTTGTCGGAATAGGTGTGGTCTGTGCTGACTCCGAGAGCCAGCTAAAATGTGTTTGAAAGTGTTCCGTCCAGCGTACAAGACGGTTGTAGATAGGTGAACCGTCAGTTTCACAGATCGTTTCGTTCACACCGAATGCCCTTCTCCCGGTAGCTCGGATGAAGCGAAACATCTTGTCAGAATTTCCCGGTCAAGGTATATTTACCCTGAACTAACTAATTATGCCAGTGGCACATAAGCCTATCCAGTTTCTGTTTATTGTGTAGATTCTCGAAGCCTCTCCTATTTTGCCCTCAATTTCGCAAAGAAGAAAAAAACATTTTGCATCCTTTTATTCGAAGCGCCTGCTCTTCTTCTTTACCGGGACCTGATCTGATTACTCTGGAGTGAACGTTCGACGAACGTTATGGTATTTACTGTTGATTTTAACTCCCAACTGGGCTTCTTACAGCAGACAGAACGGCACATTGGAGGCTTATTTTCCGTCTCAGCCGATCAAGCTGATAACGTTGATCGGCTGATACAAGTTTGCTCCGATAACGGACTGTTTCTGGCGAACAACGATTTATGCTGTAAAATGCGACATCATCTCACCTGGCACAATCTCTCGCCTTCACAGACTTGGACTCAAATTGACTGCATCGCCAGCGACCATCGGTGGCGTGGATCAACCGAAAATGGTCCATTGTTCTGGTCACCACCCGTGGACTCAGATCATGTTTTCGTTTATGGTCATTTTTGTTCCCGTTACTGAAACACCGGAATTAGTCATCCTGCACGGCTGTCTTTGCATATCACTCATCGACTTCCATTCTAATCGAATCTTTCAACGCGACTGTCGTTACAGCGAAACGCCAAAAGCCGAGCGAATATTGAGAGCAAAATGAAGAAGCCGTAGGCGATTATTTAATGTCCACCGAATGTGTGTTGGTGAGAATCAACCAGTTATCCCATCCGGTTAGCATTGTATTGACCGAATCTTCATTCTATGACAAATCTCAGAACACAGGCACACCTGTAGGCACACGATGTCCGTCTGCGTTGATTTGGAAGCGGCGTTCAACTCAGTTTTCATGAGCTACGACCAACACAAATTTTCAAATCAATTTATTCAACTCAGTATATCGTAACGTCCTTCGGCACTGCCTCACATTGAGCGGTGTGCCGGAGAAGTTCATTCCACGCAACCAATCCTTGTCTGGAAACAGTCGAGGCTGAGTTCGCGCTTATGTTGACGTTTCACTCGAGTTCACCAGGAGACTCGATGTTTGTCAGCATTTCCCGCCCTTTAATCTTTTCATTTGAAATTTGCAATCAGTATGATAAGGGCAATTGCCCCGTACTCATACGAAGAATGAGGGCATGTACAGATCCATTTGGACTACCCCGTTGGGATCCACAAAATTACCCTGAACTGATAGTTGAAGTTGGTCTAGTTGCTCAGTCATTGGTTCTTCAACGTTCCTCTTTTTCCCAGATGATAGCAAACACGATCGGAGCACTTTGATGCGAAGTTATAAAAACGGAACGGAAAATGAACTGTTTCACAGACTGGATCCCATGGCTTAGAGTTGATTCAAACATCGGTCCGTATTTCGCCAAGGCCAAACGTACTGACCTATACCCATTTTTAATGTACACATGCTTGCATGTAAGGTACCTAATTCATTCCCTTTATCCATTGTTTTGCTGGCTTTTTTATCCATGTTTACCATCCCTGTTACGATTTGATTGTACCTTTAATTCTGTCAGTCGGCCACTTGCGTTTTTTTCTGCTACGTTAGCTTACAAGCCCTGGTTTAGGTGCTTTTTTATTCATTGTGAACCACGGTGGATAAACGTTTACACGCGTCAATTTGTACATGCTAACTCGTGTGAACACGCAACTCAAGACAATATTTCATGACCAAAAATATGCTTTCTTAGGTCCTAATCACGTGTTCGAAATACGCGTACACTTGACCACAAATGTTCTGGTTTCGAACTCCTAATTTCGACGAATATTCCGACTAGTCTTTACAAATCAAGGCAACAATTTGCCAATCATTTTCGACTAATCGCATAGCACAAGGTAACCATACAGCACAAGCTGTCACTCACTTTGGGAGGCCTGCAAGACATTTTGATTGTCGACCACGTGACCTGAGACCGGTGTTCTCCGTAGTGGACGGTGACAAAGATTCGAGAGAGAAGTACGCCATGCAAGAACGTCTGAATGAATCTGCAAATTTTGGTGTTCCCAGTTGGTGTGATTTATTCAAATGCGAGGGTGAAAACAAAAACGGAACAACATCCAGTGAAAAACAAATTCATTTTCTATTCAATTATCAAAAGTGACTTGGTAAAAAACGGATTCTGGTCTTTCTCATGTGATACGGGCAAGTATTTTGGAGCACAATCACCGAAGGACAGTTTCGATGAATGACTTAAAAGGATAATTAATACTATACGAAATTTGGTCCGGAAGATTCGAAAATGCAGACTGAATCGCTCTGTGCGATTTCGCTCTGTCTTAACTGGATTCGAACCCGCGCACCGTGGCCCACTATGCCACCTATGCATAATAAATGGGATTCCCGTTTAGTCGAATATGCCTGTCAGTGATTGCCGTTCTCCGAGACAGTTTGCAAGTGAAGGCTAAGTATGAATAACCAGTTTGTAACAACAGTTTTCCCAGTGAACTCTGTGACTGTTGACGTCTTGTGGTAACGCAGCTAAGTGCCACGAGCAGGTAAATCGTCTCATTGGGAAGGGTTGATCACGTTTTGGAGATTCTGTTGTAAAACCAAAGTATTTGCCTGGTTCGCTCTTTTTTCCCCGCTATGCTGAGTGATTGGTGTCCCTATCGCGTGCTTTGTTACATCTCGCAAAACAATAGGAAGACCGCTTGGCTTTGTTTGGCCTTCCACATTGTATTCCAGTCCGTCAGATTGTAGACGGACAAATCTGGCGACATAAGCACTATCGTGCATTGGTGTTTCTACTTAAGTCGTTCACAGTAACCTGTTAACCATTGGAATAAGTAGACGAGTCTGGTTCTCCGTTGTGTTCCATGCCTGTCATCCAGGCGAAGCTGGTATTTCGTCACTGGTGATCGCCAATGCAACAAGATATGTAATTGGCAAGGTATCCATCTTATTCAAATTCACTGAAACTTAATTAGTATCGGAATTATAGAATTGAGCAAGATATTTTACATGAGGACGAATGGACAGGTTGCGTAGTTGCTGTTCCTCGGTCATCTATCCCTGAGCGCAACATACTAATGATAGAAAACCCCACAATTTTAGAACTTGTGATCTCTTCCTAAAGGCTAGCCTTACCTAACCGTGGGGAGAATTCTCACGAACCACCGTATGATCCGTGCATGGATTCATCATCCATGCACGTTCCCAAAGGTTCATTTGCGATCCAGCGTCAACAGCTAGCGATCACATGGGAAATTGTCATAGTGGAAATTAACCACTACAGTAGACCGGTTTCCGCTCATTTCAACAGGGGTGTATACGGAAGAATTGATTATCACTTCCTCTACAGGACTTCCAGATGGCCTCGAAATCAGCAGCAATTATTCCACAGTCTGACCCCGAAATACCCGTTTTCAAGTAGATCTCTTCAATAGGCTCATATAGTTCAAATGAAGGTTGAACGTGGATTGCGTGCAGATCAAATCAGGCACGTGACACGTGTAAAAAAATTCCCGACTGTTATTGAGTTAGTTTTTGTCACTCGGTGCACACTTAGCTTGCACTCTTGCCGTCGGATCGATTGTTGCTCCTTGAACAGCAACCTCAATTTCATTTTGCATAATCCTATTCGATCCAGACGGTAATCGACGGTGCCGGTACTGGCATTTGAGCTTGCATACCCCACTTTCGAACTCGACTCCTGCTGAGTAATTGTCCATTCAACAGCCCAAAACTAGCCTGTCATTTTCTTGACGAAAGGTCAATCACTGATTGGCAATTAATAACAATGCATAAGAATTATTAGAACAACTCTTTGGTTTCGAACTCACTTGCTGATTCTGTTCTGTTTGGAGACATTTTTGCTGATTGGCTTGAGTCATACCATGGATGGTGCGCCGGATAGTACGCATCACGATCTTTGACGTCAGAAGAAGAGATCGCCACGGAGAACGGATTGATGTATGATTCTTTTCCGGGAGTTATCGCCATACTAAAATTAAGAATCGGGATTAAATGGCAAAGAATTTTGGTCCAAGTCTGTCCTCGCTGGGCCTCTCTTGCCCAAAAATATCCAATAACATGCGCTCGGTTAGGCTGGGTGACGTTTTCTTAAATGGAACACTCGAAGGTGTGTGGTACATCCGGGTACAGAATAAGTGTATCGCTTGATACTAACTACTGTTCACTGTTTGTCCTCTATTTTACATTTACGATATATGAAACCTCAATAGATATTTTAATCTCAGTCGATCTGTAGGCGAAATAACTCCCATTTCGTTGTATACCAATTTAGACACAAATTTTGACATGGACAACAGTTCAATAATAAGACCACACGGTAGCTTCAGATCAAAAGTAACACCAAGTGCAACCGATGTAGCACATTGTGTTAGCAACCCTATGAGGTGTGTTCATTCCAGCGAAAGCTACGCAAATATAGGGATGGGTTGGAGCAAACCAAACTAAATGCAATCTGTAATTCACCGATGTAATATAATATATATATATATATGTATATGTATAGTCCACGGTCTTTCACATACACCAGAAGGATCTGCCATCTTCCACAGGCAAGCGAGTTCATGAGATTCTCTAACTAGTGAATCCGACCGCTGATCACATTGCAGTTTTAAAACGAAAGACAGCACAACGGAATTTACAAATTTCTGATTCTTTCTGCTTTATTTGATACTGAAATGTAGAATAAGTTCGGACAACGAGGGACAACCACTTGTAGACTGCCGAGTGCAGATTGTGAACGACCGTAAGAGGATTCGGAACAACGATATTTATACCCAGAATCGACATGATTTCGCATTCGACCAACATCGGCTAGCGATAATCGGCCGAAATCAGGTCTGTGTAATCCTTTGTGGATCAGCGATAACCTGTCCGCAAATACTAGTTGTCATCTAATCATTAATTTGTTTGATACAAACGAATGTTTTATCGGCCGATGAATTTTACCCTCGGACGATTTGACAAATTACCACTTGGTGGTAGGATTCAGTGCCTACCGCCAAGCTTGGAATCATTCGGGCGGCGGTAGAGCAGTTCATCTCGTGCCCCTTTGGGTGTGCAGATCGTGAGCCCCACCACTTTTATCATCGGTCTCTTCCTTAATCAACTCCGTGGATCGTGGCCAGGAGTCCTATTCGTGAAATACTGCACCTTTGTCGTTTACTAAATAAAAATGAAATAAAAATTTAATCTAACTATGATAAACAGGCGTAGTGTACTGCTTCGGACAATCATGTTAGAAATTGTTGACTTTAGAACCGGTCAGCGTTCAAAGCTGAAGCGGTTGTGCAGTGTAGTGTACCACCGAGACTCAAGCATCCCAGGCTCTCCCGTTTGTGACCTATTCCAAACAGACCAATGTCTTACCTTCGATTGGAAAGAATACCCTGACTCGTGATTTCCGGAATTAGCTGTTGTCTCAAGTGCCACCGTTCGTTGCATTCCACGCAAGAATTGACCACACGTATTCTATGGTCCGGGGTTGGGATATCCGGACAGGTTGCCAATTTGGGTGGTACCAACCTAGGAAAGCTCAAGGTTTCCAGGCAATTCCCACATGATTGTAACGGACAGTTTTCGCATTGCCTCTGGGCCAAACAATTGTAAACGTGGTGATGAAAATGATGATAATGGTGGTGGTGATGGTGATGATGATGATGATGATGATGATAGGGATGGTGATAGCAATGGTGACAGGGTAAATGATCGCAACGGAACTGCGGATCCGGGAGGCTAGCGTGCTGAAAGTGCTGATGCGGAACAACTTCCGCCTCACCATTGGACGGTCGCAAAGTGTTGTTGATTGACTCCTGACTCATTTCCGTTCCGTGCTCGAATGGCTGTGAAAAGAATAGACGATCCGGTTTTGAACCTTGGGGACCAGTTGTGCTCGATGATGTGTACACGCCAGAACTGATCACATCTGGGATACGGCATTGTGGCTGGGGTAAAACTACGAATAAGTGAGATAAAATATTGCATAGTATGTGGCAAATTGAAGCTTCAAATAAGAATAATAAATGAACATTTTTCTTCATTAATCGCCGGTTAGACATTTGCTAGCTTTGCTTGGGTTGTGTCTCCGAGGGTAAAATTTAAGAAGAGTACAAAATCAGCAGCCTCTGAAACAGATTTACCTTTGCAGATGCGTTTGCCTCGCTCGCATTGCTGAAATTGATTGAGAAATACCTCAGCATTTCTCCCTCCTTTATTTAGAAATGAAATTACAATTCACATTATGTTTCAGGAAAGAGCTGTAGTCCGCTACAGGGTACTAATTATGGAAACTGGCCAGGATATTGGAAAATTGGAACTCGAGGCATCCAGGTTGAAAAGCCTCGATGGTAACTGTTTGTCCACCGTCGGTCACATGCGGTTCTCATCTGTTTCGATATTCACTAACAAGCAATAAGCAATCTAGCAGACTGCCCTGGTGACCCGTATGAAGTGTGAGCATTCCATGATAGAAAAGGGGTTCAGAGGAGGGCGTGATTGGTTTCGACTAACTGAACACATCCGACGCCGTACTAATTATACCCGTCTATAAGCAGATTGATGACTAGTAGTCAGAGAGAACAAGACTTAGAACTAATAAAAAACCAATGTTCCTGATCACTTTCAGTGGCATTAGAGAAACATCACTTTCTTATTAATGCATATATGTTTGAATGTGTGACGCTCTACACAAATCTGTTTAGAAATCAAGTGCTATTGGAACCCCCGAGAAAAAAGAAATTGAAAGTTGGAAAAATAAGCAATCTTCAGTGTTCATTTTACATACGATACTTCATCCATACGAAACTCCCGAGTCATTGGCTGTCTACGGTAATTCATGGTTGGTCTTCAGGCTTGATATTAGTCGGTTTACCAGATCATGAGAACAATTTGACTTAGGGGACTCTACGAGAAGTCCCTAACCAGAGAGGCTGACCAATAAGATAGTGATACGACATTAGGATTAGTTAGCCTCATGTGAGGAGGTAACCGATTTTTGTATCGCAGGCTTTAGCCATTAGTTTGGTCGAAAGTGTGTGCGCCATGGCTGTTAAGGAGCACAAAACTGGCGTGGGGGAATTGGTGAGCCCATAGCCGTGAACCTGGAAACTGGAGCGGTATAGGACCATATGAGGTCGCGTTAGGTCAGGTGGGATAACGAATCGGGCGACAGCGAGTTGCCGTCTGTCGCTATTCAGTTCGTACACGCTTTGGATAAAAGTAGACTGTCCTGCTACCCATTACTTCATTCCGAGACAGATTCCAGTGAATATAGTGGTGTGGTTGGATTAGCAAATTATTCTAGGCCGGCTGCCGTGGAGGGGTCTTCCTTGGACACTGGTGGAGGCATTGTCGCCAAAATGAGATCGTTAGAAGTTCGTCAACAGAGGCCAGTTGAGGTGTACATGTGTCCGGGAGTATTCCTGCAGGAGTTGATGATATTTAGCCGTCTCGAAGACTGAAATTTACACCACCAACCGTGTGGAGATAATTGGAGGCGAAGCAAATAGTAGCTTGGAAATAAAATGACCCTCATTCTAGAGTCAACACGAACAGTAGGATCATGTGCATTAAACTCCAAGTGAAAATGATATTTGTGCTGTGCAACGAACCATTCCACTGGTTCGTATTTATAAGCCATCTTAAGCAAGCTGGTGATCCATATAGAACTCTGCCGCTAGCCTAGTAATTAACTGTTATCATAAGTGATGTTCAACGAAGATTTATAAGATTCATGGCTGAAATAGTACACCTACTCAATAAACCACCACAAGAGACTGCATTGGTCAAACAATTGAGGTTTAGGTGAAGTGAACTCCAATTTACCGGACTAAAGGCACACCTATGATTGTGAAGAAGGTCGCCACGTTTCCACAGATTGATTTTCTCCAGTTGTGTACAAAAAACGACCAACAAGTACTTCTCAAAATGGAAAACTGGATGCTTGTTCTCGTCTGATCAGGAAAGTCATTTCACACCGGATCCAGAATCAATTTTCTTTTGATGGCTATCATTAGACGCGATTGGGAAGCAGACCACTTACTCATTGTTTCTTCGTTCACAAGGACAGCGTCAACTGCCCTCCCCCACCCCACCCCACCCCCTAACCATCCAGGACCAATGAGGTCGCAAATACACTCAAATAAGCAATCAATCGACTGACGTTATGCGTTCACCTATGGATTTGTTCCGAACTTGGAAACATCATGTTGCACACGTTAGTTATTAGTTTTTCCCGTTCGTTTGCTTACTTGCAGTTCACCTTACGGCTCCAAATGTGAACATTTAGGCTGTCGTTTGCGTAATGCAAAAATGGTGTAAGTTTTACGTATCTCGTCTAAGAACAAATCAGTCATTAATGCGATCTTCTTTACAATTTCAAAGTCTACTCAAGACTGTTAGATGGTTATGTTTTCATGCTTATTACCAACAAATTTTAACAAATCTGAAATGTTATAATAGCATAGATACAAATTGCAAGACATCCCTTTCTTGTCAGCTTAAAACTGTTCGAGAAGGGAGATATTCGGCTTTCCGTGGAACAATACCTGCGGTTGTACCACTGACGTGGCCAGATCGTGAATGCGGTTCCCGACACGCATCGCGTCGTCGCCTAAATCGATTCAGCTGACCAAACTCGGTCCCATTTGATTCGTCCATTATTCGGTCCTCTCGAGTCATTTCTCTGGCACGTTTGGGCCAAACACGTGCCAAGTGATCGTCCAAAATCGCGTCCGGTCGTGTCAGTGTACGGTCAGACAGACGAGTAGCGTCCGCGAACAATTGACGTGCCCAATGGAACTGTTCGAAACGTGGATGCAGTTTGAGCTGATTGACATATGCGTTCATTTTGTTTCGTTTTTGTTCCGTTTCGTTGTTTGTTTGTTTGTTTGTTTGTACCATAGGCAGAGATGGAGAGAAAAAAATCAAATAGGAAGACAGCTGAAAAATGTTCACATTTATTCGATTTAACGTTGCATGATAGCTTGCAGTGAGCGTGTCACTCGGTTCGTATCTTCAAATCTGGATACTGAAGTTCCGGACTAAAAGTGCTGATTTTTAAATTTCCCAAATACGGAAAAACGAGTTAGCGAAAATGATCCAAAGGTGAACAAGCGCTTGCCCAGACGGGAATCGAGAACACAAATATATACCGCTTTTGCTTTACCGGCTGAAGTACGAGGCCACACTACAATTTATTTAGACATGCGACCTAAATGCATTGATCAACCGCCCAAATTACGTAAGCAAACAATTTTCCGTCAATCGTCCTCGGGAATTCGTATTGATGATTGTTTGTTTTTTGACTTGGTAATAGACTCCACCCGCGATCGCCAAATTATGATGTTCATCGTGGTGGGTTCAATTCGCTTGTGTAATTTGATCGGGAAACCATTGATTCTTTGGAGAATTGACCGAAAATCGGCCGGTATAGCTCTACAGGTAAGTCGGTTCGACAACGCGCGGAGTAACTGTGTGGATTGGAATCCCCCGAGGTCAGAGAGTTTTCACATTTGGATCTGTTTTATATTTTTCTAGCACTGTTCTAAGACAAAATGTTTGCAACCGATAACCCTCACCTCTTTATTTCAATAAATTCCCAACTGATTTAGCCAGATCAAACGGTTTTTGTCAATACAAACGGGTCAAACGAATGCCGTTTGGGCGATAAAATTATAAAGCACTACTATTCATTGATCTCATTTACGTTGTTCAAGATTTTCAAACGTGAAATAGAAAACCGGAGCGATTTAATCACAAAATATATCAAAATACTTGCAATTCCCTGTTCATTATATCTTGTGTTGTACATGTTCACTTGAAAGCTAATGATCGCAAACGATGACGGAATGTTGTCGAGTGACAACAAGAACGACTGAGTGGCGGTTAGATGTTTGTCAATCAAACCGGCATTCCCGTTTTGTGATCACCTCTGCTATGTCTAATGCATTCTTGCAGACTAAAACCGAGTTCATCGTGGATCTCGGATCATCACGGTCAGAGTAGTGTAAAACTTGTAGGCCGACGCGAATGTTGTGACTGTTTTCTCTTACGTCTTGTCAGTTTTCTCTTCATGCAAATTAAAGTAAGCACCTAATTGATTGAAAATCTTTTCACACCCCTACTGACTCTCTCGCTCTCTCCCAGTTACGTAGAGGTAGTAGTATCCGACGCGCTGGTTGTCAATGCCGGACTGATGCACTTGTCGTTCTTATGACTCCGGGTGTGTAAGCTCCTACACACTCCTCGCCTTCAGCCCAGATCCTCAAAACAACGCTAACTGCCTGCGTTTGGACAATCACTATCGCGGATTATCCGGAAAATTGGACTAATTCCTTTGAAACAAATAGCTGGCCGTTTGGTTTTCGGAAACGTGCCACATCCGGTCTACTCTTTATGGTTACGTTGCTTTAGTGAATCTCCAAAAGCCCATCGTTTTTTTGAAACACTGTGCTCCGATGAAACCGGTCAAGCAGCCCGTATTCAAATACGGGCCTGTATTTTAAACACTGTTGGAAGTTTAGTGAAAAAGAAAGAACACACTCGGATTTTGGTAAGTTGTAATGATTATAAGATTACTTTGGTGTAGTAAGCCCCGCTTAGGTTAGGTTATTATTGTTTACTTATCAGTGGGAGGGCAGGTCAGGTTATCTGATTGGATGATCGACGACTGACAGTGTGAAATTCCAGGGTGGACAACGGGAGTTCGAAAATTATCATAAATCATTTGCGCATCCCTCGGCCGGTTGCGAACGCTAACTTTCAACTCTACCGGACGCAATATGGATAAGCTTCGAAGGGTTTGAGGTACTTTACAAACGCGTCAAGCGGAATTGGTAGAACGGTCAACTTCGAGTCATTTTGACCTAAAGTTAGCTGGTTGGAATCCTGTCGTCGTAGGTTATCAAATTCAGCACTTGGTCGGCCTCAGATTTCACACAGCTCCTTCATGAAAGTGATGCAATTTGTTGAGACATCCCAAAGACACTGAAAAACGACGTCCATCGTTGTTCATGTGAATGCTTGCGGGAAAAAGTCGCCGTTAGTCGGCCTATGTCTACCGGTTCGGCAAAAGACCCGCGTTCAGAGAACTAAGCGACTCCCCGTTGAAATACCGACATTTTCGATAACACGATGTCAGGGAACATCGAAAAACTATTTTTTACCACTATCGGAGACAAAAAAGGCTTGACCCCAGTGGTGATAAACTGAACCAGCAAAACGTACTCGAATTTAATTTTCCAGTGAAACAGTCAAGCAAACAACTCCGGTGAAACACGGCCAAACGCCCGAAATTATGTGTGAACAAAGTTGGTGAACCCCTGGACCGAGCCTCACTTAGCACTATTTTTTTTTTTACAAAACTGAAGGGTCCAAAATGTCTTCTGCTTTCGAACAGCCTTTTCGGAACTCCGCGACTTCGATGGCAGGATTAATCGCAATCAAGTCGATGGTAATTAACGGTCTTGAAAAATTGTTTAATGTAGTATTATGAACGGTAACAGTTCGCCGAGTGAGATATTCTGTAAAAAACAAAGGAAGGAACTTTACGGATTTATGTACATCTTATTCTGATCGACAAACCACTCGATCACAATTGGGATCATTTGAGTCATTATGGGTTTGTACTTTATCACATAAGAAAACAAGACTGCAAGATACTCCCAAATATATTAATCGACACATCAAATGCCCGTAGTCTAACTCACTTTGTCCACTGACAATGGCCCCTCGAAATCGGTCGTCTTCAGCGGTGACGAACTGTTGTTAACGGTTAACGAACAGTTTGTATTGTGTCCGGCGAACTGGACCGAACTCCGATCACGAATCTCACCGATGAACGAGGTCGGATTGGGCTGAAGTGCATTGGGCATATGATCCACCTCCTCGACGGCTAAAGTGAGCTCGGACAAAGTCGACTCTAGTGTAGACTGGCACATTTTCCCGGACTCCCCTTGATCAACCGACTTGTTGAGGTCCAGCTCTGTATGAAGCTGAAAAAGGGAAATGGTAAATTACCACCCTTAGTTAGTCCAAGCTCAGCAGGAGTTCCAAGTTGTTTTAAAACTTCGTTCAGTTGAAGGTGAATTGTCTAGTTCATCAGTTTGTATTTGGACGGAAATCTAAAGTGAACCAGAAGGTTACAGGACGGGGTGATGTTAATTCCAGTATACGAGAGCGAGAGCCTTCGGGATTGTTTCATTGGGTAAGACATTTGGCCGACAGTTGTTCGTCCCGTGTTCTTGTCCTACTTCCAACACGATTGATATGCACTGCTGATGGTTTTTTAGAAGGATGGAATGCCTCCCACGGTTCTTTCATAGTTCGTTGAGCATTCACACACAGCAAGTCGAATGCTTCTACAATTTCATCAGCTAACCTACCTATCATCAACTAAACTACCAATTTGATGCTATTCTCAATTCATGGTGGTTAGTGTCAAATAAACAAACAACCGCTTTAAAACCACGACGAATTAGGTGCTCGATGTAACCAGTGCGAGTCACTATGACTAGCAGAGGAGTAGTCCCGTACATCTTCGAGAATTTCAGTTAAAAAAGACTATTTTCTTTGTATATATATATATATATATATCGAATTTTAAAAGATGTGATGAGGTTAGGTGCGCTCGGTTACTATCGCGTATTCGGCAGCTTCAACCACAAACTTTCAAACAATGACACTCTAAAATGATTATCCGTAATCATACACTTATGCATGTCAGAGAATCACAACAAAAAGTGTGCAGAGATCTCAGACGGTTTCTCATCTCTTGTCCAAATAGTCACCGTTACACGGTTGGATAAAAAATCAAAACAGCACACGAGAGCAGAATGTCCTTTCTCCTTTAGCATCGCACAACTCCAATCCACGCGGTTGAACCAATCTCCGATTTCACACACCACAGGAAAAATCCATTGCAATTCTCTCTTCAACCGCTAACGTGAATCGATCTGCGAATTATGTAATTTTCTGTGAACAGGTTCACAAGCCAAACAATCGATATCATCCCCACGGTAAACGCAGTCTGTGCTAATGGTTTCGATGCACACTAAGATTGCCGAAGCCTTACCGAGAACGAGAACCTTCCAATTGTTATTGTGGAACGCAGGTTCGAGAGATGAAATTGGATCAGCTATGTTTGGGTTGTTGTCAAATGGTTTTGCAACTAATAGCCCCCCGACGGTCACGATCAGTGTAACCATTCGTTGATTTACCCGCCCGAGTGTTCTAACATCCGTTGTGATTGTTTTCTGTACTTTTATGTATGTTCATGTAAATTTTATCGTGATTCCAGTTGTACAAACTCCTGTCAACAATGGGTGGTCACAGCAATGTTCCCGGAATACGAACGTTAGAGCGGCAATCAGAATGACGATTCGGTATTAACAAGCTGGGCTCAAGTTCACAACGAGGCGGACTCGAAGGTTTAGCGAAAATGTTGATGAGGTGATGTATTTTGGTCGAACAAACGTCCCCTGTTAAGGTGGTACTGTTGAATTGACGAGTATGACCCGCCCTTCAAAGGGGCGTAGGTTTTTATCACCAAACCGGCTCCACCTAATTCCCTAAACCCGTCAGGCCCCTGATGGTAACCAAGTTAAAGGCGTATCGATCGGAAGCCGTTCAACGGATCTTAACGATTGGTCAAATCTGCTGCATTATTCTATCGACTTTCGGACTGAGTCTTTTGATCAAAGGCTCGAGATGAGATCCCTTAAGATGATTAAGATGATTTCATACTCCGACGTGGGTTGCCAGGTAGTAACCCATTCACGGATTAGTCACCAGACTTTTTGATCAATCACTGACGTACCGGAAGAGGGGGACCAGAAGCGGTACCATGATAGACTTGGCTCGTGTATGATCCTTGCATACCATGTATTTTTGCTCGTGTTCTTCTGTGTCCTCTCTGTTCTCCTGGTCAGCCCCGATCTGGACTACACCACTTCCACAAATAAGGTGTAGTTCAGTAATAGTATTAGTAATATTGGTACAATAATTATCGATTTTTGTTAGTGCCAGACATTGCTTACCAGTTACACCAGGAGTTTGCCTAAAGGTATACAATTTATCCAAACAACTGTTCAATTTTCGAGAAAGTCATGCTCTGTACCCTTTCTTTCTGACAAATTTGATTTATAAGCGATAACCTGACTTGGTAATTCACTGAGTTACCTACAAGCGGAATAATTCCTCTCTGAATCCTAAAATTCTGTGGTGCATGAAATAAAGTAAGCTTCTTACTGGAAACCGCAACATACTGAAAGACAGTGGGGGCTCAACTGATTACCATTGTTAATCGATGCCCGATTTTTGGCATTGTACGCGTCAAGTTGTCGTGAATACATTTCACTTAGCCAATCTTAATGCGTCTAGACCGGGATACCAAGATGGTGTCTAAAACGGGATATCGACAGAATTTCTAGCATATCTACTCACTAGGTAACACTAAAGTTTGCTACTGATTATTAAAATGTTTTACGATCTATTACTAGTTGTCAAGTAATATAAACTTGAATACTTTGACCTTTATGCCGTTACATACTCCAGCATAATGTGCACATGTGTTACTCGTTTTAATTGTTTCTGTAAGAATATATATATATATATATTAGAGGTTAGAAGGCGTACACTGAGTTACAACATTCATTGTGACGTTTCGATCCAAACTAGGACTCGTCAAACGTATATATTTTGGAAGCAAAATAAGATTACACTGATCAATTTTCTCCATTTTGATTAGAAAGCTAAATATAGGACCGGCGTATATCGACCACTGATGTGAAATCAACAAGATTAGTTTCGATTAATTTCATCCATGGCCTTTGACCGCACTTCCCTTCACGCACCCAATCCCAGAAGAGTTCAGTTGCACTATTTGCCCACATATTCCGTCCTGGTTGATTTTATGCCCTGGGTCATATACACACGTATCGTCCGCATTGTGATGTGTCCGTTAGATTCGGTGATTTGATTGACGAAGCATGCAATATCCTCGTACAAACTTGTCACTCAATCGTATACGATGTGAACACGGACTGTGAAAGCAAATGCTTCTTCAATGTAACTAATCCAGCCCGACTGGTAAATAAGTACATTTTTGCTAATGTGTATAAATAAGCAGCAACTCCCAACTTATGAGGGCTATCATTCAAATCGGACTGATTAGTTAACAAACGGCTGCGTTCATCCGGTCTCAGTTCACGCGGATACCCAAACAATCATGGATGGGTATGCATAACTGTCTAAGTCACTGTCCTTGCACATAATGCCTTTCTATCAAACTGGATTTCTATTGAAACAATTAAAACAGACAGGGGAAAAAGAAAATGGATAGTTCTGTTGTTCTAGCAGTTAGTCATGAAATCGAGCATTTTACAAAACTCACAAACTGGGAGGTCAAAAAGAAACAAAACAGCAGTAAAACCATGCGCAGAAAAACACGTGCGGGCAAACCTCAGAGCTCTCGGTTCACAAGACTTTTTGGTCTGTTGTCTTTTGCCTTCTACCGTACACAACAATATGCTGGTTTGGCTGAATTCATGGATAGCGTCTGGGAGAATCCCATTTCCTGTCACGGATTTCTATCTGCTCCCGTTTAACGGTAGATGGGCATAAAATGTAAGGCAAACGTACACGCACACATACACACACGCGCGCACACACATGCACATGCACGTGTACACAGACGAAAGCAGATTTTAACGAGGAAAGAGAATCTACTCAATCCGTGTGTGATTATGCGTTCATTGTAACAGACCCAAGTGGGAGGAGCAAGACCAGGAAACGGTAACATCATCTAAAACAACAATAACAACAAAAACCAAGCCAACAGTAGCAGCCAAAACGAAAGACAATACTTCTCCATTTCCGGTGTTCATTGAATGATAGTTTTCCGGACAAGAATTAGTATTGTAGTGCAGTCTAGTCCAAGGGGTCCGTGCAAATCTGGCCACCCATTCAGTCAGTTGGTTAGGCAATCACATTGAACTGTCAACGCACATCCGTTATCGTAAACGCAATCATCATCAGTATCATCCCCATCATCATCCTCATCCTCATCATCCTCATCATCCTCATCATCATCGTCATCATCATCGTCATCACCATCGGTAACTTCAGAGGCCGTATCATAGTCATCATCATCATCGTCGTCATGATTTTTAACCTAGGCAACAGAATACCACGAGCAACGCGAATTGGTAAACATAACCACCTTGGGATGTGGTATATGTAACACATGATCCACTCCTCAGCATTCTTCACACGTTCAATTGTTCCCATCCGGAGTCTTCTGTCTCCGTCCATCATTCATTCAATCTGATCTTATCGATCTCTTAATCAATGCGCTGACTGATTAGAGTGGTTCACTTCAAACTGACTTCACCCAATGTTTATTGGAAATGGACTTGGCCAGGAAAGTTGGACGCGAACAAAATGTACTATGGCAACGATAAAGAAAATAATTGTAGATACAGATAAACAAAGCATCGTTTTTTTTCAGTTTGCCCATCGTTATTTATTTACTGCTGACAAAATGGTGTATTCAGCACAGTTCTGCTATCAAATATGATAAACTTAGGTTATGTTACTCCTCGTGAAAAAAGTAATCCTGGATAATTTAACTCCATTATAATTGCGAATCATTGGACAATTACAATCACACAAACACGCAACGTCACATTCAATTGTAAACCAAATACTCATTGAATATGTTCACTGAGAAACAATTGGGAACGCAAAACCAACAAAAGATCACTTCATTCAAGTCCGCCTAAGTTTAGCTTAATCTAGTTGAGTTGAACTGAGTCGAGTCGAGTCGAGTTTAATCAAGTTTAGTTCGGTTTATTTCAGCTCATTCGGAGCGACGTTTACTCTTCCATAACTTAAGCTACTTTACACCGTCTCCTATAACCACGATCTTTTGAAATGAAAACAAGGAATGGAAAATGTTGGACATTACTAGCGACCGTGACAATCGGATAAGGTCATTATGTAAACTGTACAATGTTATTGACTGTGACACTTTGCCAAGCTCATCAGTTGATGCTTCCCGAGAGCAATGCTGATCGGATGATTTAGTATTTGTAAGTGAATGGTGCAGTCGGAAGGACACTCGTTCAAAAAGTGTAGCACCACTTACAAACACTGGCTGCCAGTACTTGTGAGAATTATGTAAGCATCAGGACTGAACGATGTGTAAGAGCTATACTTATCATTTCCTTAGTTTGATGATTTCGTAGACTTTCACCGGTCAGCAACAGGCACCTCTGTTCACCAGGCAGCACATTTGCCCAGCTGTTCTCCACTACTGTCTGGTTTACTGAAAGCCGAGATCGAACCACTCAGCTGTGAGTTCCACGTGACTGGCCCCTTCTGCCATACTGTCTTGTGTCTTGCGTTCTTATTAGCGTCACTTTTGACGGATACACTGATACTTTTTGGAATTTGTTCGTAAATTCCATCACTCCATCTACTTCACATACTGCCTTGTTCCACCCAGATTAATTGTGTACAGGAATTAGCATAAGGGTTGTCTGTATCAAATTGTGAATAACCAATTGAAACTTAGCGCTGAACTGATCAGTTCGATTAATTTTACGAAGCACTTTGTGTACGGGGATTAGTACGAGAATTTTTCAAAGTATCATAGTAGTGATGCGTACTTTAAATGAGAGCTTGCACAGAAATTGCGAAAACGAATGTGTGAGACAGTTTCTACCATAATGATGCCTCGGCTCTCTGTGACCGGTTGCGTTTCGATGCCGCAGGATGAGACGGTCCACCAAACGTAACTCCACTGCCCCATTCAAACCAAATAGATGACTCTGTTAGCTACCGATTAGCATTGACTATCTCACTGTAAATTTTGCCATTAATTATAATAGTAGCAGTAACAGTAGTGATAACAATTTTAGTAATAGTAACAGTAGTACTAGTAGATGTTCTTGTAGTAGTTGTAGTAGTAGCAGCAGCAGTAGTAGTAGTAGTGATAGTAGTAGCAGCAGCAGCAGTAGTAGCAGTAGTGGTAGTAGCAGTAGTAGTAGCAGCAGTAGTAGCAATTACAACAATGCTAGTAGTAGTTGTTGTTGCTAATGTTCTACAGACTAGAAAAATGCATTGTGTTTGTGTGTCTAAAAGTCAGCCGGACTTCTCGTTACAATTCTATCCAATCGGATAACATGAACTTAAGCAATTAGTCCATCTCTTGCCCGACATCCTAGTACGTGCGAATGATTTGGTTTTATGAATGAAGCTCCCCATTTCAGGTTGTTCACTTGCGCGTACACGGTTCATTTTCCATGACCACGTCCTAGGTGCATTACCGTGTTTCTATTACAAATAAGCATTCTGTGGAATCGACTCACGAACACAGAATATAGCTCGTGAACAAAAAACAACCACGCATATGTGACTGCATGATGACAAAAGCATTGTACGTTAATCCGTACCAAGTATGCGGAGCCACATGAAACTTCATCCTCGGATTTGCGGGCCCTCGTCGTAGGCCGACAACTAATGAGCATTGCTGATGTGTTTTTCTTTCAAAAGAAAACAGCTTTTTGTCACCAGACGATGAGTAACTTGTTTGCCTGAATAAAAAATATATGATCCCATAAAAAAGAAAGAAGTTCTTCTCTAGTTTATCAATAAATCCTCGCTGTATTTCGAGGTTGACTACAGTCTTTTAAAGAATCGCTTGAAAAATGCTGTTCCTTACTAAACCGTTAATCTTTTTTTCAATCGGAATACGTAGCAAAGATCGATGTTCACTTCGAATGCTGCCTAGCTTACTTGCAATAAAATTTTATTAATTGACTACTTGTTGGACAAAGCAACTGACTACGAATTGATTCGTAGGCTGACCGACTAATAAGATAACGGAAAGACGGATTTATCTCACAAGTGATTAGCTTATTCCGTTTTGTGTGACTGTAGTATATATATATATATATATATATATATATATATTACAATCATATATATGTATATATGATTATTCATTATGAAGTATCAACGTTCAAGTCACTATTAAAGAACCACGAAAGCACCGTCGATTTCTCTGAGCCATTGGCCGGTGACCCTGTAAAATCTGCGATGATGAGATGATATGTTTCATGTGCCGCTGAAGTCCGATAGATCGTTGGGAACCAACTCAAATAGCTTAGTGACCGTGATATTCGGCTCACGATCGTCTGCCACGCGTCCCTGTCTGTGTCCCTGTTCGACTGCAATCACTAAGCACCGGTAGTGATTTCTTACAAGCACAATTCAAATGCGCGCGGTGTATTTTTTCCTGTCCTACGAACAAATTCATGTACAATTCTACTTCTCTACTACTCACGTTGGCGATGATCACGCTTATACATATTGAATGCAAGTGGTTTAGAAATATGTCTATAGTGAATGCTCTTCAGGAATGTGTTTGCATTCCAATCGGTTGCAATGAGTTGGACATATTTGGTCAGATCATAATAAGGTTTACCGTTTTGTGCCACATAACCAAACCGTCGGGCAATCGAGTGAAATAGGTTAGCATTTCGATTAGGATCTCAAGGTTCTTTTCCCTGCTCGACCCGGGTTGAGCCGAAATTTTTGTACAAGTTCAACTTTGAGTAATTGAATTTGGGAAACTTGTGTTTGGTTTATTTAATTTTTATCGAATTCGGACAATCCGAGCTATAATTAATGCACATTTTCGGAACTACCGAGGACAACTTTGGGCCGTGAATCGATCAAATCAGCCTCACCCCCTCCAGCGGAGATGCCAGCCTGGCAACCGGCTTCAAACCTCGAACACTTATTCCTTCTGCACGAATTTTCGAGAGGAAATCACCAACATGCATGAACGAAAGCAAAACAACAGTTGAAGAATGGCACTTATGCCGAATACGAATACTCGCAACCGTCTGAATTTGCATGGATATACAACTACAAGCATTGTACAGCTGTTTCATCCTTGTTAGGAATCATCAGCAGTGCATATCCACCGCGCCCGAACTGGGACGCGAACCCGGGACGAACGATTCTGAGTCGAACGCCTTAGCCATTACGCTACCCGTCAGGCTCAGAACGGTTTGTTCAATTTCACCACATGATGTTGCACCTATCTGCCACTGATTTCCACGACCGCGGGCTGCT
>LUCM01009973.1:0-68739 GCA_008360955.1 Fasciolopsis buskii
GCAAGCCGTCACACCACGTCAAGGTGTAGTCTCGTTGTGACAGACTGTATGTCGTACTTGACCACGTACGTCGATTCAAACCATGCATTACTTTTAATGTGTTTTTTGCTGCAACCCAACGGTTTATGACACAGGCAGCAAACTCGATCGTCTGTCTGATTCGCCCGTTCGCAACAGCTATGAACAGAAAGTGTTCAAAGAACTGGAAACTTTGACGAGCAGCAAATTAGACGAGTTATGGGGTCAAATTAAGCAGACTATATATTTGGCAACATATTTCGCCTGTGGTTTCTGATCTAGCGTTCATGAAAGATACAGGATCTCGCAAGGTTCGCTGGGTCTAATGGACCAAAATTGCGAGCTGCCTAACTGCAAGGAAGTGAATACGGTGTGTCGACAGTTGCAGCGCCAGTTGACGATAAGTCTTAAGAATGACCATTAGAACTGGTGGGTTAAGGAATCCGAAGAGATGGGGGAAACGGCTGCTGCAGGTGACGGTCAAATACTATTTAAGCTTATACGCGACAGCGGTTGGTGACGAACTTCGGTTAGTGAATTCGTGTGCGATAGGAATAGAGAGCTCATCCATGTTAGACAACAAAGGCTGGGCCGGTGTGCAGAGCACTCTAAGGATCAGTTCGGCTTTCCACACACTAACGTATTTTGACCGACATCTGGAGCTGCAAATCCTCGGGAGGTGTCACTTGATCTCACAGCGGAAGTGGAAGTGGAGTGGAATATTCAACTTGTGAAGAGGCTAAAGCAGTCTTGTTTCATGAAATTTGGAACAAGGGACGTATTCCATTTTCGTAGGGCGAGTCACTGTACCCATTTTTTTAGAAGAGCACACGGAGTGACTGTAGCAATCATTTTGGAATTAGTTTAATTCCGGTAGTTACTAAGTTGTTAGCTTCGATAATGCTGCGCCGTTTGACACCGATTCGCGAGAGTAATATCCGCGAACAGCAGGCCGGATTTCGTCCAGGTCGACCAAATATTCACTCTTCGACAGATACTCGAAACGTACCACACGCACCGGCGCCCTACGATCGTAGTCTTCCTCGACTTGAAAGGTGCTTTCGACTCCGTGGATCGACCAGCACTACTCAGTGCTCTCCACCGGAAGGGTATGCCAACGAAGTTTGTGAACCTGTTGCGAGCATTGTACTCGCATAGCTATGGTCGCGTTAGGGTATACGGTGAACTGTCACGTTCATTCGAAACAACTAGTAGCGTTCGACAAGGGTGTCCCATCTCTCCATTCTTGTTCAACTTCGTCATGGACGAGGTGATGGAAAATGCTTTAGGAGGTCTCCGGGATGTAGGAGTCGAACTGGGAGGTGGAGGGAAGTTATGCGACCTAGATTACGCAGACGACGTCGTGTGCCTGTTCGAATCTGCGGACCATGCACAACGGGAACTAGATAGACTATCGAGATCGGTTGCTCGATTTGGCATGTGCTTTGCACCTTCAAAGTGCAAAGTACTGTTACAAGACTGGACGACAGCAGTGCCGAACTTGGTGCTGAGCGAATAGGAACTAACAATTATGGCTTGTTTCACTTACGTTAGTAGCTGTGTGTCGAACGACGGTAGCTCGACAGTGGGCGAAAAGATACGTATTTCGAAGGTTCGAGCAGCTTACGCCAGTCTGAACCAGTTGTGGCGTCGGCCTGAATCACTTGTGGCGTCGGCCTGTTACTTCACTGAAGTTTAAAGGTCGTGTGTACTGTGCCCCAATGCGCTCAGTTCTGTTGTACGGTTTCGAGACATGAAATATTCGTGATAATGTTCGTCGGTTGGACTTTTTCGACCACAGATATGTACGTAGTGTGGCTAGGATTGAATGGAGTGACGAATGAGTAATGCAGAGGTCAGGAATGTAGTATTGGGTGCCACTTCTGAAAATAGCTTGTTTTAGCGTATGAAACTTAGTAGACTGCGTTGGTTGGGTCACGTGTTGCGTATGACGAATACTCGTCTACCATACCTTGCCCTATTTTGTGTTCCTCCTAAGGAATGGAAGAAGCCATGTCGAAGTGAACGGATGCCCTAGCAACGTGGAATGAGAAAATGCACAGCGAACTTTTATAGATATGTGACGTCAATGGGGCTTGCCTTGTCGCTTAACACTGAACGATGCTGATGTGGGGTTCTTTCCGGCTGGTGTTTCACGCCTACTTGGTTGGTGCGCAAAAAATATGGACGTTGAGAGACAGCTCGGACCGGACGTTAGTTGGACGAATGCTATATGGCCTGTCGGTGTATCTTCTTTTCTGTAACAGCTACAAAGCATTTTAAGATTGTAATGTATGCTGTAAATAAAACATTTTAATTTAATTTTTAGCTTCTCTAGTTTTATTTTTTAAAATTTCAATTAATTTTAATTTTTTTGATTCCCTAATTAATTTAATTTTAATTTCCTAATTTTCTCTGTTGCACCCGTTCTCTCTCTCTCTCTCTCCCTATATATACATATTTAGTTCACTCACCCGGATACTACTTACAGTTTCTATGTATACATATGTATATTCTGGGGCATTTTGCCCTCGTTGGCTCAACTCAGCTGACAAAGAATTATCAACGAATCACAGTGGTATTTCTTCTGGGAACTCTTCGACGAGGAGCTTCCATGCACACTCTTGAAGCTACAAATTAGATTCTGGTGAGACATACCAATTTGGGCTGTACAAGTATTAGGATGTTTGGGCAAGAGAGTACCGGGTACGCAAACCTGACGAGCGATAGTAACCGCGAAACCAGTCATGTGCTCGGGATAAGTTTCGTTCACTCATCCAGATACTACTTACAATTTCTACATGTATATACACACTAATATGAGGTTGATATTACGTTAGATGAGCTTCTTTGCCACAATGTTTCGTGTTTTGATGAAACTTTCTACTAATCGGACCATAAGGTGACACAAAAGTTTAAGAAACCCTAGCCAGTAGATTTGTCATGTTTAGCTTCCGATTTGGCTCACCAGTTTGGCTGATTAGATTGTTAGGGATCTTCGGCCTACTGGCAGTGGAATCATCATTGAATTATCCATGTTCGAACCCTCTTCATGTATATGGTGCTTATATGCATGTTTCTTCCCTTCGTCTTCCTCTTTGGTTTGATTCGGTTGTTTTTGCCTGAGCCAATATTCTGAATTGGGAATTGACTAAAACAGCACCGTGAGATAAACGGTAGTGAACGGTAACGTAGTCAGTGATCCTTTACGATTTGCTATTCTTTTCTTATTGACCCAGAACTCTCGTGTGTTTTCCTCTTGGTTTCATAAATCATGTTATGAATTTTTAGCTCTTATTCGAAGTGGCAAAAACGTCCCGAATTTTCTTATTCTGTGATCACCAGAAGACGTTGGAACCGGTTGCGGAATGATAGCAATCATTATCACCCTTTGAATTTGTGTGATTCGGTGCTATGAGTCGTGGTCTCGCTCCGAGCAAGAGCACTGTTTATATCGGCAATTTGCCATTCTCGCTCACAAACAATGACTTGCATCAGATCCTTTCTCCGTTCGGTAAAGTTGTTCGGTACGCCACTGCAGGCACGTTTTCAACATCTCGATGCTTAGTAATACGATATTTTTTTCCTTCTTTATTCTGTGTTAAGTAACAAAATCCTTATTCGTGACTCAAAATAGATCAGTGCGTTACACGGGAACTTACTTAACACTATTCATGAACGTTCTCAAAAAATATGGCTATTAGTTATTTCTGTAAGATTTTTGGTTACTAACAGATCGTTCATTCAGCAGTTAGGTCGAATACAACCCTTGTACAATATAGCATTTGATCGAATGCTCAAGATGGATCCACCTAAACCAGTCCTTTTTTCGTCCGCAGACGGGTCTTAGTCTGTGACAAACATTCGCTACTGTTCAAATGGAAAGAAATTACGTATAGTAAACTTATTTTGTTTCTGTTTCTTTTCGCTCCATCTCTTCCATTACTTATATACGCATGATATATATATATATATATAATATCTGCAGCTCAGGTTGCACATTATAGAGCTTAGAAGGCGTACACTGAGTTATAACGTTTATTGTGACGTTTCGGTCCAAACTAGGACTCGTCAAACGTGAATGAGCGATTGAATGGGATCGCTGGTTCCGCTTGTTTTGGTGCATTGTCCCTCCGTTAGTCTCTATTCAGCATCGTGGTTCTTGTTAAGATGACGTAGTGTTTATCAATCTCGACATCTCGATTGGACTCATTCAGTCAGCATGTTGAGATATAGATTGAGATTATCCCAAGGGTTACAGTGATCACACGCCTTTTACATAATCCAAATTGTGGCAAATATCAAGGTTTTTCGTTCTTAGAGAAGCAGATTAGGGTTGACACTGGGGTGCTAATAAACAGTTTGTTTATTTTTGGAGGCTGGTGACTTAATTTTTGGGTGTTTTGACGGTATTCTACATTTCCCCCTTCCCTTTGCTAATGTATTCTGCAGGATCACCGTCGTCAAAGATAAAGATAGTCGCCGTAGCAAGGGAGTCGCATTCGCACTGTTTCTGGAACGTGAGCAAGCAAGAGACTGCGCAGTCAAATTGAATAATACGAAGGTGATTTGACAGTTCAATTTTTATAACGTTTCGTGCATGAGCCTAGTGGAAGGGACATGCTTTGGGGCCACTAGGGACCAATGCATGAAGGGGGTACCGGTAGTCATGACACTCCAAATTGGAGTGACAGAACCAAGGATAGTTCCATTAAGTCGCGTGTCTTAAGTAGCTGGGCAACAACGAGTTGCCGTCTACCATAATGTATGCGGTTTTGATGAGTCTGTTTGGGTCTTCTGAATTGTTGCTGCGACCGGCCGTATATGCATGAATGCATTATCTGATACCCTGCAAAGTATCTGCGTGATTCGAATCCACATTCTCGCCTCCCGCATCGCCCACAAATCGTGAACGACACTGAAGCTGCAGTCATTTATTCATTCTGTTTTCTTCAGGTTTGACTTTTCAGATTTCCCCTGGTAATCTGGTTTTGGAGTATGATTGTATCGTCCCGGTGGGAGACAAAATACTAACCTTCGAGAACATATCGAACCGCCTGTCAGTGAAGATAACATTGCGCTTTATGGGTGCTAAGTTCTTTTCCTGCCCGTTTCTACCTACAAAATTGCGTCACAGCTATCGGTGTTGTTGGGTAAATTGCAATCCGCGTTGCAATGTATTTTTTAACGCTCGATAACTTGAGACGTGCGGTCTTCATGATACCAGCCTATCAATAAAGGGCTTCACGTGAAGTGCGACAGACACCGCGTTCGTATCGGCAGAGTGGATACTTTCAAACTAAAAGTTGCGGGCAACGCTCAAGCTCTATCCAAAGCGGTCGTATCCAAACTCGGCCTGAGTGAGGGAGTGGAAGCATGAATTCACGGAGCTAGAAGTATCCACCTCTATCGTCTCTCGTGACCAATCTGACAAAGCAAAATGCCACAGAAAAGATTGGGTTTCTACAGGAAACTTTAGATATGGCGGTTAGACTAGGTATGCGCGATATCGCAGCTTACCCGATTTCCACAACCTTCACTGTGAAACTACACGCTCAGCAAAAGGCAATAGTAGACGATTCCGGTCTGAAATTGCAAACCGGAGACGTCGCTGTTGGAGACGTTTACAACTGATGCGCTACTCTTCGACAAATGCGCAACGTCCACTTGTGCTACGCGATGATAGTTACCTGACCATCTCATATCGGAGTGCGAATAATATCTTTAAATGTGTCGAACGCGTCATTCAGGTGTTCTGTTGCCCCTCCATCAAATCCATCTATGTTAGGTCACGCCATTGAGCAATTTGGAGTTTTAACAAATCGGAAGCCAATGAATAACAGCAAATCACTTGGGAGATAACATCGCTCTCAAGGTCTTCCAGTCATGTTTGCCATTCTTGTTGAACCTATCCACTAGTTTAATCTGTCGTACCTAAGGCACCGAGGTTTTTGCTAAAGACGGTTTCATATTCTAAAATGGACGAGAAAACTATTTGCACGAACCACAGGGGAATCAATCATATTGACGAGGTGAGTAGGGCGCTTGTAACTATTTTTTTCACCTAACCTCTTCATTGATGTTCGGGACGCTCGATGACGTTCCAACCATTGCTGTTTTCGTCGAAGAAGGGAGTGTGTTGACAAGATATACATGCTCCTGCGATTTCCAGAGTGGCGTTGTAAGATTCAGCTGCTAACTACGAGGTGCTCCATTGACTTGTGCACAGTATTCGACCTTGTCAACTCACGATCACTCTGGAGTACAGTGCAAAGCGAGGGAATGCATGAAAAGTACAACAGTCGGTAGAGTTGTAATGCTCGACGGCATTGGCGGACGTTTGCATCTCTGGCGAAAAGCCCGCACAGTACTCACTCGACTCCGGCTTCCACCAAAGCCTCTCTCTATTACCAGTCCTGTATAAATATTGCTGTACACCGGATTTTGGGTCGCACTCTCAGAAACGTCTTTTAAATACAATGCAGCCACGAGTCCTGGGTTGCGGAACTGGAATTCACCGGTGACACTGTCATTTTAGGAAGAGATCCCGCACTTTATCCAGCCGGTTCTAGCCCGGATTGTGTGTGAAACTAATGTAGTGGATCGGGAGATATTTCAAAAATGAAGTTCTTCACGGCTTCGCACTACGAAATACATTCCGTACACTTTATTGTTGAAATTATTTTACCGATGCGTCACTTCAAATACTTCAGTTCTATTTAGCCGAAAGGCCAGATCAGAAACAAGATTAAGATCCGCGTGAATTGTACAAGGAGGGCGTTTGCAGGGCTTCCCAGAATGTGCTCTCGCGGTGAGATAAACTTCCACATGAAGCTGCACACTTACTTAGCTGCCGGAGGTGGCCGAATGGATTAAGCGTCGGTCATCGAAAGGGTCAGAAGTTCGAATCCCAAATCTTCCGGTCACTTTGGTAATGGACGACAACTCGCTGTTGTCCGGCTCGTTACCACACTTTGTGTGTTTCTATGCCATTTCAAGTTTCAAGGTCATAGTTGCGGATCCCCCCTCCCCCATTGTATGTAGGCCGTACCGGGGCATGTATCTTCCACTGCACTCATGCTTCGTGCGTTTAATAAAAAGTGTTGCACATGCAATACTAGACAGTTTCGATCACTGATACCTGCGATGTATGACCAAAATGAAGCAACGTGATTCCATCTCAAGATCTACCGTGTGTGAATACCGCGTAGGTACAGATTAACTATTATTTTTCAACAATTTCGCCTGCAGAGAAGCTTACTTCCTTCACATCGATCGGACTGGGAAGTATCGCTTTGATAGGCGGCTAAATTTGTACTTTGGCATTGTTAAGGGAAATATGAATCGCTTCGGCTTTCATTCGGTAGTTGGAGTACGTAGCTGGCGCAACAACCGAATTTTGCGGCATGCGGATCTTACCCCGGAGAAGTCCAAAAAGTCGCACTGTTTTGTAGTTCTGTTATCTGTAGCACCTGATCCATATTGGATGTTTGTTATGTTTGTCTATGAGAAAAATTGGCAATGATGCGATTCCTCGGAATCAAGTGAGACTGATATAAACAACATCAAGTGAATGAAGTAGGCCAGGCCTGACCAGCTTTAAGCCTCGACGCAGGTCAGGATCACTCCCTTGCCAGACAGAGTTGAGAGTTATTTGACTGTAAAACTTGCCTTGAGAAAGATTACCCAAGGTGATCAAAATGTTGTAATGCACCTACCAACAACGCTTTGTTATGGAATTTGTCATTCACGTTTAAAAGCAACACATGGCTCATCGATTTTTCGATGCATTCCTCACGTCGTTCTGTCCTGATATTTTCAAGATTGTCGACTTTAAGTTTTCTATGGTATGCTTTACGTGCTTATGAAATGAAAGGAGCGTACTCCGTAGTCATTAGAACCCACTATCTAGGGCGATGGGTAACTGGGACCCATGGCCTGTAATCAAATGAGGCGTCAATAGGTGGGATGTTGGAGGGTCGGATGACAGCACACTGCTAGCTGTCGTCAAAAGCATTCTGGTTTTCGTGTCTCGGCCAGAGTCAAGTGGAAGTGAAAACCAGAGAAAAGGCTATTATTCTGAGAGACAAGGGGCGATCAGCCACTCAACATGCATTGTTTGTCTATGGAAAGTTAACGGTAGTCATGTTAACTGACGGAGGACCACGTGATTTCTGTTGTGCCACTAAAAGGGACGGAGTCTGGGCTGGAAGCGAGACGGCCGATTGAAGTTGCTGGGATTAGCAACAGAGCACTGCCACTCTGAGCGTCGTGATTGACTGAAAAAATGCCTCGGCAACCAACTGACTGACACTAGCTGCTTCCTCACGTGTTCCGAATGTGAGCTTTGAGGATGACGGGCACACGTCGTTAGAAACGTCAGAAATGGTATGGAACTGGTTTAATGGCTGGAATATTGTCCCATAACGGTTTCCTGGTTTGGATGAAGTTTTGTGTACTCAGAGACTTGGTTAGTATAGGTGTGCGATTTCCCCGAAACCTGAGGATTCCAGGGTTTATTTAAACTAGCTGAAAATTCACTAAGTTGACGGAAACCCTGGTTCTCTTTCTTACGTTTTCTACTTGGTTGACAGATTTTCGGACGCACAGTGAAGGCCTCCATTGCCAGAGACAACGGTCGCGCTGCTGAATTCATTCGACGTCGGGAATATCCCAATAAATCTCGGTGTTACGAATGTGGGGTGAGCTCAGTTTGGGTTCTTTATTTTTGGTTGTAATTCAGTTTTCTGAGGTTTCATTGATTCATTATTTGTACTTAATTCTGACTCCAAATTAATTCTTATTTACAGACTAAAACTTTCCCCTTTTTGCCTGGACTTCATGGCAGGCTAAATAACGTTATCGTTCCCCAGGTCCGTCGTGAACGAATTCGAATATTTTACCTTACTACTTGAATACCATTTAGTAGTTATTTTAGTATTAAGCAAACATGAGCGGTCACGTCTTTCGACAGAATTGACGTTGACCATAGAACCTCTGTTTTCGCGAAATCAACTGTTGTGCAGTAGTTCAGGATGCATGTAAAATCCGAAAAAGTAGAATACTGAATCATGGTTAAACGGAACATTTTCTCTGTAATTTTCGTGAAACCTCTTGATTCCTTTGTTATGGGTCTGCAGTTTTTCAGGAGCAAGAATGGACTGATCTAAGAACTGCAAATGATGGATGGAAGACACTCACGTTTGGGCCTGAGTATCTTCACAATAATAGAATATTGCGGTAGAAAAATGGCATAAAGACTGTTTTTGGTCTTAGGGTATCGTGCTCCTTAGCCCAACCCATGGGAAACCTGCTGACGGTTGGACCATTTGTAAAACACCCGCCAACAAACTTCCTTGGTATTCGTTGCTGTTCGAGGTGAGTAGTCTTTGAAAATTGCGTTGGGGTAGCCAGTATATGGCGAGAACCTTAACTGATTGTAGGGCTGAAATAAATTAGATACATTTGGAGAAATTGAGCGGTATGATTTAACAGAGTGGCTAATAGCGTTCTTCTGTTTAGGTTCTCTTCGGTCATTAATTTTCGTTTGTCTGCCCATTATCATCTTGGCTATGTATTTTGCGGTTTGATCGTATTTTTTGATATCGACGGAATTAGAGCTGATTGGTATCGGTCTAGTTATTGTCAAAGTCTAATATTGTTGGTGTGCATAGGAGACAAAATGAAGTCTATTAAATTTAGTTTTTTATGCCTAATGACCTTGTACTAACTTGTGCTGGTACCCTCTAAAAGCCCACAGCCACTACTTTCCTCATTCTAAGAGCAGAATTTGTCTCAATCGATCGTGAAGTTCTCTGGCGCTCATTCTCACTGAAGGGTTTGTAACATTTTCAATTCATTTTTCTTGCCTCTGTATTCTAACAGCTGAAGGCTAGTTAGTGCTTGCGGATATCTTTCACCTGAGTTCACCACAAGAATCCGTGTTCTCCAGGGTTTCCGATTCTCACCTTCTCGTTTGAACTTTGTAATTCAGATGATTTCGGGAATCAACCTTTCCTCAGGTGGGAGTAGTGATATTGCTGTTTACCCAGATTGTACGCAGCATCATCTAGAAAATGCTGATAGTGTTATGTTAATGATCGGAGATCCAGGAAAAATGCAATTTCTTCGCGATCGTCTGAACGACAATGTTTCTATGTTTGGGACAAGTGTCGTTCATTTTCAAGGTGAAAAATGCAGTTGCTGGACTGGATCGGTTGAACTGTGAAACTTGTTCTTGCGGGATAGGAGTTCGACAATGCAGTTACATTGCACATGGTGGTCATAAATTAGATGAAATACCTTCGCGTATCCAGCAAGCTCGGCAGACACTCAATTGTTTGAAACTTTTTTGGTGTCACTTCGATATCCACTTGTTGATCAAAGGTCGAGTCTTCACTGCAGCAGTAAGATCGGTCCTGACATCAGGCTAGTAAACGTAATAATGATGGATCGGCGAATACTTTTAGTTTCTCAGTAAACTGTGTCTGAGAAATATTGGTAGAACATTGTGGTGGACTGGTATTAGCTGCTCTGAAATCAGGTGTCAAGTATTAGGTTTCAGAGTCCAGTCGAAAGAACAAGCACTAAATTTAATTAGATTATAGTTGTTGGGACAAGTGTCACGTGTGCCCGCGGATTGGCTTACTCTCAGTGTACATTGCTTTCCGATGCAGATAATGATTGGAAGAAGGTCATGGCAAAAGGATATGGAAACGAACCAGTGACTGTCTCTAGTAGGTCCAGTTAGGTTACTGAGTTGAGGTTCACGAGGTACCCCAATGCCGTGACTTAGGACTAAAAGCAATGTTGTCCACTGCTGCAATCGGTAGCATTCTTGTATTTGGAATATTTCTGCTTCTCTACGGACCTCCTATCTTACAAGATTTCGTCTCACTAATAAACGGTGCTGCATACTGTTGAAATCAGAGCAGGTTAATTCGAGGTTGAAGTCTGTCTAAACTGAAGCTGATATCTTACTGTACCATGTTTTGTCTGTCATTTAGAGTTTGGATGTTCTATGTTTTTTTCAATGTCCACGACCTACTGCAAAATTCTTATCATTTCCATTGTCATTGTCTTGTGTTGAATGCTTCCAGGAATATGGTCATTTGAGTTACGGATGTCCTCGAAATGCCCTCGGCGGACGTGACCCACCACCCAAGAAGAAAAAACTGAGAAAATCTCGGTGAGTTCGTTCGTCCGTTCTTTTTTCCGAGCCTCCGGAGTGTAATCCCATTTATTTTTCGTCTTCATGAAGTCGTTCATACATCTTCCGCTTTATTGATTCACACAGTCTGAATGAGTCTGCGACTGTGATTCTCGTGGTTTTTTCCTGCCGTTTTTGATTGCCCTTCTCATCTTAGCGCGCATCCATTTGTGTCGCGTTGTGAATATAACTGCACCATTCGAGGACATGGAAATTGGCGGGCCAGCTAAATATGTTTGATTGCTGTCACTGGGTTGGTCTATTTTGGTAGGAGAACTATTTCACTCTATGGTGGTGGTGATTCAGTCTACTGACTGATTTACCTAATCCAAATTTCACAGCCCCATTTTCTCGGGTCCAGAATGTTTGACTAATGTCCGAGTTTTAGCGAGTGGATCCAAGTGTTTATCGAAGATGTGCTCTGAATAAGGGAACGTAAACGGTTGCGCGTCAGATGTGCGGCATTTCACCGATGCCCCAAAGGCCTCTCCCTTTAGTCTTTCTGAGATACCGCCGTAATTCTTGTCAACTCAACTTCGATTTATTTCCCATTCAATCCACAAGTTCCTCGTTCCCAATGGAACTCTCTGTTAGTCCAAACTTGCTTCCCGGACTGTATAATGAAAGACGGCTCGTAACTGGATGTGATCTCAGTGCAGGCTTGCGTAGGGATCGCGAGATCTGGTGGTCTCAGCGAGCTTCGGAGATGAAACATGCTGCAGCCATGAGAAATTCCCCCAAGCTGTTTCACCTCATCCCAGCTACCGGTAGAACAACACCAGGTATGAGCGAAACGATCTGTGAATCCTACCCGCAATCAACGTCGATGTCTTCTATGCTGAGTGGAGCAACTCCCGCATCAATTCCGGCAAGCGCTCAGTGGGCTGTTACAACAGATCAACCAACTGAGGTGGAGATCCTCAGGATAATCCGAACCTTGGGACCTAATAAAGCGCCGGGCTCTGGTGGGCTTTTCCGACCTCTATTTAGAAATGAGGTAAATATGCGTATATCCAAGGCTCGGGCAGCTTACGCTGGACTGAACCACTTGTGGCGTCGGCCTGATATTTCACTGAAGTTGAAAGGTCGTGTGTACTGTGCTGCATTGCGTCCAGTTCTGTTGTACGGTTGCGAAATGTGGAGTATGCGTGTGGGCGATGTTCGTCGGTTGGAGGTTTTCGACAACCGATGTTTACGTATTGTGGCTAGGATTGGATGGAGTGACCGGGTGAGTAATGCAGAGGTCAGGAATGTAGTATTGGGTGCCACTTCTGAGAACACCTCATCTCAGCGTATGAAATTTAGTAGACTACGCTGGTTGAGTCACGTGTTGCGTATGACGAACACTTGTCTACCATACCGTGCCTTATTTTGTGTTCCTCCTAAGAATTGGAAGAAGCCATGTGGAGGTCAATAGATGACGTGGCAACGTGGAATGAGAAAATGTACAGCGAAGTTAGGTAAAGTAGGTGTCTCACGTATTCGTGTTCGTGGTTGGGGTCCGAAAGACTCATCGACTTGCCGGCTGGAGACAATGAATGATATGGCAGTGAACCGTGAACAGTGGCGATCTCATGTTGTCATTTTCTATCGAATCAGAATGATTGAAAGCACGTGCGTTTGTACAGTTAGACTGTGTTCCGTGTGTTGGCTGCAGCAGTATCTTATCTTTTCCCACCTGTGTAGGTCCACTCCCTGTTTCCGTTGGATATTCACTCTTTTTATAGAAACGTGTAACTCTGGGGTAAGGCAGCGGTCACTGAGGCTTGCCTTGTTGTTTAACGCTGAACGATGATGATGATGATGATGATGATTTAGAGATGAAGGAATGCTCTGTTAAGAAAAATTCAATTTTTTATCTTCGAAGGTCGATGCTCCGAGAAAATCCTCTCCTCTTGGGGGAGTCGATCGTTGTCCTCATCTTCAAAATGTATTTTCGCAGTGACTGTGCTAATCATAGGGGTATTAAGTTGATCCCAATAGCACCCAAGCTGCTTGCATCTGTTATTCTTCGTAGTTTGTACAACACACCTGAGGAGCAAACTCGTGAGGGACAGGCCGCGGTTTGCGCTGGTCGTGGATGCGTCGACCAAATCTTCACTGTTCACGTTTTATCTGGTCTTTTAGACCTTGGAGTTGAACCTCTCCCAGATAACAGTTTTTGACTTGGAGTATACGGATGACATCTTTGTCTTGTTGAGTGACAACACGCAGACACTTCAATGCCCGTTGGACCGCTTGGTGATGAAAGTATCCAGATATGGTATGCAGTTTGCATTTTCAAACTGCGGGATACTTCTTCAAGATTGACAGGAGCTTGTGCCTGCACTCATCCTTTGTTGTGATTGGTTAGAGGGAGTTCGTAGCTCTAAGTACCTCGGGAGCCTGATCACATCTGATGGAGATGTTTGGGAGGATTTTATATCACGAAATGCAGAAGCCGGAGCAGCTTTCGCGAAATTACGACACTTGTGGTACTGCGACGACATGCTCCTTTCCCTCAAGGAAATGTCGTACAATGTCACAGTTCATAGTATTCTACTTTACGGTTGTGGGACTTGGTTTATTATGGTTTATAATTCTTTCCTCCCTTATGTGTCCATCTTCGGTCAAGTCCCATTTACATATTGTTGCTTTGGCACCATGTTTGTTCTCAAGCCCGGGGATATTATATTTACTCGGACTGTTCTTGTAATTCATTCTCTGTCCTCCAGCAACAGCGTTTTTACGGTTATCTACTTTCTTTTTGCAATGCTGGAATCTACTCTACATCTGAATACTGTAATCACACCTGAAACGAAGCTTCGCCTTCTGCCCTATCCGTTCTAAATCAAGTTCAACGACAATTTACCCGATTGATTCACGATTATTCCCTAACATTCACTTCATAGTCTATTCCAACTTCTATTTGTTTCCTGCCCAAAGTATCGGGCTTTTCTCTTCTTCGAAGTATACGAAGACCCCGACCGAGGTTCGTAACACTTCATTCTTGGTTAGGTTTGACAGTTAACTTCTTCTTAGCTTCTGACCGTCTCTTAAGTTGACCGCGTCTGCCTTTTTCTGCAAATGACTGAGTTGAATGCCTCCAAGTTTGTGTCCAAATAGCACCTACATGGGATCGGTGGCGAACGGTCACCATCGTTGTCAAGGGGCGTGAATAGTTCTTGCACGTGAGTTTACCTTAGTAAAAGATGCGGCAGTTCGCTTGGGCCAACATTACATATATATGTATATATATACATATATATATGCTTAAAAGCAGGCATGGTGCCAACGCAACAAGATGTAAATACAACTTCGCGGAAGGGCAACAGATAAGGGGTGTGTGTGTGATAAACTATAACAAAGCAGTTTTTTTATTTCCACCATGCACATTTTGCGATAGTATGTTTTCCGAAAGATTCGTCCTGCAGCATCAATACTCAGCTCACCGTTAAGAAACCATTCACCCTTGCTCGAAGTCATTATTAGTATACATGTCTCGCCGGATTTGGGATGTGAACAGGGAACTACCAATTGTGAGTCGAACGACTTAGCTATTGGGCTAACTGGGGGGGGGGGTTCCCAACAATATATCGAACATCAATGTGGCACCCTTATTCGTCACTAGGTTTATGCAGTTCGCAGGCCTTTGCACAATAGATGTTCGATAAACTGTTGGGGATCAACTCGTTTATCCTTTCTTCGCCCGGCCTCCGTCTTGGTCCTTGGGATTCTTTCTCAGGCCCTCCCTGTTAGCGCTGGTTTTCCCCACGATTCTGTACTCGTGCTCTTCCTTTTTTCTTTAATTTATTAATAATCTCCAGCCCGTTTCACTGTTTTCCTGATAATACCGCCCTTTATTGCTCGCTTTCCTACTCTACTACTCGCCAACCCACGAATGATATCAATCTCGATTGTACTCCTCTTGTATCATTTACCTCCGATGTAGCTCGAACCCGCCGCACAGTTAGATGCTGCGGTCATCTGTGGCCGGAGCTTCGTCTACCGCCCTGTCCCTTTTTCTTCAGGTTTAACGAAAAGCCGTTCGGTTGACCAATTATCCCTCCGTGATCTCTTCTGTCCAACTGCTTGCTCATCCTCGAACGGTTGCTTCACTATCTCTTTCTTTTAACGTTATTATTTTAGGTTTCGTTCTTCCGAGCTCGCTTAGGCAGTTCACCTTCACAGAGCTTCCTCCCTACCTCATACTCAGGCGGCAAGTCATCCTTATCAATTCTTTATCTCTAGATATTGAATTTTTATCTCTATCTTCCTTTAATCTTCGAACTGCAAAGCTCCCGAACACTTTCTCTTTCCAGGAACCTACGATCTTTCGGTTTTTAAAATCAGGACAAGCCAAATTGAATCTAACTCGAATGTTCTTCGTGCACATCCCCCTTTGCAGTGTTTTTTAACAATGGAGTTTAGCCTTTACTTTTGTGTAACAAAAAGGGTTGGCGCAAGTAGGGATACTTTGGGGACACGAGGATTCACAGGAAGCGGCTGGAAAAAGTCCCCATCGACTCGTTCGGGTGTACACAGCTAATGACTCCTAACAAATATGATGCAGCTATACAGTGCTCTCATGGTTTCTTAATAGGTAGTTGGATATTGAGGGTCTAGGATGATTCCTTTGAAAAAAAGGAACTAGTCGACTTTAGTCGTCCGAACAAAATAATTGGAAAAGAGATGATAATTCCTCTTGAGAATTCTTTGGAATGAAGCACGATCCATTTCCTAACCGAAGATGCGACCATGTTGTTCTTTTTTCATCGCACTCCACAACTTCCAATCACCATCATCAATCGTGATCGTTGTCTCCAGTTTATCTTTAAATTTTGATCTTTTTTATCCTCTACCTCCTTTATTCATTGTCATTCATCATTGTTCAGCTTTGAACAGCAAGTCAAACCTCAGTGACCGCTGCCTTACCCCAGAGTTACACGTTTCTATAAAAAGAGTGAATATCCAACGGAAACAGGGAGTGGACCTACACAGGTGGGAAAAGATAAGATACTGCTGCAGCCAACACACGGAACACAGTCTAACTGTACAAACGCACGTGCTTTCAATCATTCTGATTCGATAGAAAATGACAACATGAGATCGCCACTGTTCACGGTTCACTGCCATATCATTCATTGTCTCCAGCCGGCAAGTCGATGAGTCTTTCGGACCCCAACCACGAACACGAATACGTGAGACACCTACTTTACCTAACTTCGCTGTACATTTTCTCATCCCACATTGTGAAGTCATCTATTGACCTCCACATGGCTTCTGAAACGGTCCGTAGTTGTTAGTTCCTCTTCGCTCAGCACCAAGTTCGGCACTGCTGTCGTCCAGTCCTGTAACAGTACTTTGCACTTTGAAGGTGCAAAGCACATGCCAAATCGAGCAACCGATTTCGACAGTCTATCTAGTTCCCGTTGTGCATGGTCCGCAGATTCGAACAGGCACACGACGTCGTCTGCGTAATCTAGGTCGCATAACTTCCCTCCACCTCCCAGTTCGACTCCTACATCCCGGAGACCTCCTAAAGCATTTTCCATCACCTCGTCCATGACGAAGTTGAACAAGAATGGAGAGATGGGACACCCTTGTCGAACGCTACTAGTTGTTTCGAATGATCGTGACAGTTCACCGTATACCCTAACGCGATCATAGCTATGCGAGTACAATGCTCGCAACAGGTTCACAAACCTAGTTGGCATATCCTTCCGGTGGAGAGCACTGAGTAGTGCTGGTCGATCCACGGAATCGAAAGCACCTTTCAAGTCGAGGAAGACTACGACCGTAGGGCGCCGGTGCGTGTGGTGCGTTTTGAGTATCTGTCGAAGAGTGAATATTTGGTCGACCTGGACGAAATACGGCCTGCTGTTCGCGGATATTACTCTCGCGAATCGGTGTCAAACGGCGCAGCATTATCGAAGCTAGCACCTTAGTAACTATCTGAATCAAGCCAATCCCGTGATGATTGGCTGCTACAGTCACCCCGTGTGCCCTTTTTGAAGTTGAGTACAGTCAGTGACTCGCCCTGCGCTAACGGAATACGCCCCTCGTTCCAAATATCGTGAATCAAGGAGGTAACTGAATTCATCAGAACCGACCATTCTGATCATGCGGACCTGTTCGTGCAACAGACAGACCGGCATGTGCTTTGGACCTTCATAGTTTAGGATGCTGTTACAAGTTCGTACGACAATAGTACCGAACTTGGCACTTGATGGACCAGAGCCAGTCACTATAGGGCGTTTCAATTTCATGGACAACTGTTTGACTAGCGATCATAGTACGATAAAAGGGGCGAACTCTCATGTCCAGTGTTCCATTTTCGTAGGTTTGTATACTTACTTGTGTTCTAAAACAAGTATTATATGGATGCATAAATTATGGAAAGACCGCGTAAAATGGGGGAAACCGAAAGTGAAATGGAACAGTTTTTTCAAATTCTCAATGTGCTCAGTTCCTGACTGTCGTTCTGTTTTTTAAGTGCCATGAGTGCTGCGGATAGGCTGCCTCAGTCACCCCACTGGTTTTAATTCACTCTTGTCTTTCATCGTCTGTAACCATAGGTAATCTTCATATTTTATGCCGAAACAACGAATTTGAGAGGCACCAGCCTATGTCAAAACTGATGCTAGCTTCTTCGTCTCTGTACGTTAGATAATGACTTGATGGTCGGGTCTCTTTCTTCATCCTTATTCATACAAAAATAGCACATAAAGGTTGATAACGTTCAGACGTATATAGTATGTAGCCAAGTCACCGAAGGCGGTGTGTGAATATTATCTCTGCCGAACATCCGTCAAAGCATTTTGTTTTTGTTCATTGAACGACGTTTCAGAGACATTATGAAGAAGAGGGATAAAATAACTGTGGAACAGGTTAATAGAACCGAATTCTCGATGTGAAGTCAATGAGCTTTGCTTGAAGAAATATAATGAGGGAAAGTGTTTACGATTTTTAAATCGACATGGTTTTAGGAGTCCCCACTGACAGCATGCGGTCGTTATCGGTGTTGGTTTTTGCATAGTGGAGAGCGCAGTGAAGAAAGGGACCAACAGCGGTCTGCATCATAAGGCAAAGAATAGACGGGATCTGATCTTATGTATAGAGGATGAGTGCAAGTGCCTAATCTTAGGAAACGCAGGCATTCATGGGGAGCGGCTGAACTAGAAATCCCATGAACTCTGACGGAAATGATTCATTTACTGAGGAAAATTGACGTCCATTTTACGAGTGCCAGAGAGAAGCCGAACGTGAACAGTTTTCCTAATTGGCCTTTTTGCCAAACTGGGTCAAAGGCTTTGGAGATATCGAGCGAGACCAGATGCTTCTCTGTGGTTGCTGAGTGCGACCGATCAGGGGTGGAAGATGAGTTATCAGATCTTTAGTGAAATCATGCAGTCGGAACTCTTGTGTGCTTTCGCTCTGTAGTCTCTTGTATTAGAGATCCAATCGCAGTTGCTTAGATGCAATGGTTTCAAATAACTTCTGCGAAGAGAGGACATTTGGAAATATGAAGAATTTCTATGATTCTCCGTGGAATTGAGAAAGTTTAACAATGAGGTCAAGACGCGAAAGACTGGCCGTTTGCGAGACACATTCTAAGGGCTACTGATGCCTAAAAAGTGCAGATTTTAGAGGATCTATCTGGTGCTAATACGACGTATAAGAAGACGATTAGTAGAAAGTAAATTACTCGGAAGACTTGGATAATTGGGCGAAATGAAGTTTGTGCGTTTCGATTTTGCGGCGAGCGAATCGTTATTCGACCTTGTTGGCTATCGAACGTTTGTTCCCGTTTTGTCAAACGAACTGATGTGGGGTAGGAATGGGTTGTCATTGCCAGTGTTGGAATACTGTGCGCTTCAAACGTGCAGCGCAGTCCTGTTCAAGGTTGAACCGATCGGTGTGTTCTAGTTTGTAGGGCTTGGAGATATGCGGAATAGAGATTTATTTCTTAGGGAGCAATGTCAACTAAGTTATTGACTAATATGAAAGCATCAGAAGTGGAACTAAAGGCCTTCCCTATGTACAACACTCGGAACCGAAGAACGTCGTTCCAATGAGCTGAATTGTGGCGTCAGAATGTGTGTCCCAAGGTAGGTGGAGGGTTGGGGTAGGTAAAGTTGATGAAGGATATAGTAACGATTGTTCGACCAGCTAATGAGGGTGATAATAGAGATATCTGAGTGGAGGAAGGGAACGAAGTGAAGGATAGAATCAAGAGTAGGAACATGGTCGATACGGTCTTTAAGAATACATGTAGCTATGCCAGCCATTTGTGATGACGGTGGCCTTCCTGGCTTCACAGTCTCAAATTTACTCAAAAGAATGTCAAAACTAGCCTGTAAACTTCACGATCGAACTTTGTAAATTGTTACTCAATTTTGATGAAACAACTCAATTTGTCTTTCGCCAATCGCCTTTTGGATATCACTGACAACAAGCCCATCGGACATGTAGTCAGGGCTCTGTATTGTATCGTATAGACTTTTGCCTACAAAAGTTATGTCGCATTTCAGTCACAAAACGTGGTGGTAAAAAATACAAGAAAAATGTACACTCATCACCTTGTAAAAATGTGAAAAACAAATTTTTTTTTTAAATGATCGGAGAACATTATGATAGGTTGTTCAGGAATTCGGCTAAAACACAGACACGGTTTGTCGAAGTGCGTGTTAAGTATGGGACAATGGAGTTCCTATAGATATTGATTCTGAATGGTGTGGAACGAAAGGCGCATCTTGTTGAAATATGAGACCGATACTTTGAAAGATCGTTGTGCAGACGATGTTTGGGATCTGAAAGAATTTTGTGAGCAAATTTCTCACGTGCTGATAGATGCTGATCCCATAGATTGAAGGACAACTCAGTTGGTGATATGAAAGAAACGCGGTCAATAATTGATAGTCCCGGCAAATGACAGGAGAACAGTAAAGAAAGATTTGAAAAACACATTGGTATACAAATCGGGAGGTGGCGCTTTGTTTCACCTTGTAGTGCCGAAGATTTCTGATTTGAAATGACAACCGTCGGAGATTCTTTACACAGGTAGCAATCTGAGCAGTACACTTCGAAATTTTATCAATAGTAAATCCTAGATATTTCACAGAATCAACGTTTCGGATGGGTAGGCTGATCGAGAGAGAGAGAGAGAACAGACATTCAAAACATTTAGATATGTTGACATTTAAACGAGCTTTTACAGAGCAATTGTAGGTAGAAGATAGGTTGTTAGAAAAACCGAAAATCATGGTTGTTCGAAATGGCTTGAAAGTGATCAACATCATCAGCATACTTAATTAGATGACAGAGCGAGCTAGTTGATAAGTGACTGATGTAAGTAGAGGACAGAAACGATGAAAGAACAGCACCCTGAAGCACGCCCGAGTTGTTAATCAACGGTTTTGAAGGTATACCGTCCATTGGTGTGCAATGGATTCGGTTAGTAAAAGTAATCAGACATCCATGCAAACAAAGGCGTGGGACAACCAAATGTTTGCAGTTTGTAAAGTAGAAGAGACCGTGTGAATGAGTCAAATGCCGACGAATAGTCTAGAAAGGCGCAATGGACGGATTTCATTGATGCGTTTAAGGACTTACAAATGTGGTGAATAAGGGAGGTGGCAGCTTCCAAAGTGGACTTGTTAGATTTATAGACAAACTGAAATGGGTCGTCAGGGGGGTACATAGAAGTACGCAGGCGCTTAAGTGTAACACGCTTCGTTACATTAAGACCAGAAGATGTTAGGTCGATGGGACAAAGCGTTTTGCCAAAGCAGTAGAACTGGTAGATTTTTGATGGGAATAAATGACGGGTCTGCAACAGCCAGGGATAGAGGACGAGCCTAATGGTGAGTGAATCAGAGGTAAATGCATCAGTCAGAGCCACAGCACCACGCCTTAAAAGAGTTGAGGATTGACTGTCAGAACGAACCCCTGTGCTAAATTTTAGTGGTTCGAAGGAGGTCGAGCAACTCTTCTCTAGAGAATCTTGTGACTGTCATATCACCACCCTGTCCAAATATGACTGGGATATAAGTGGAGGCATAGATGGGAGCACGATTGTTGTTTTCGACATCCGCAGAACAGTTCACGTGTTACTTCTTCCCACACAACAGTTGACTGTCTTGTCTTAGGAAACGATTTCCTTGCCATAGGAATAGGTTGTTGTTACCACCCAAGAGTTGGCTGGCGAATGCAGTGTCGATGCGGTTGATTTCAGCCTATTTAGGTTTGATATCTACTGCACGCTTGAGTTATTATGAGATTTGTAGAAGTGCTCCTTGCGTCCCCCTAGAGATTTCAGTTTCTGGGATATACGGCCATTTGGGACGAATAGTGTTTCTGAGGGTCTGCAGATATCATAGATTGCTTTGGCCGTCTCTGTGAAAAGTTTGACATGGTCATTGAGTAGGGTTTCAAAGGAGAAACAGGCAGATGGATGCGAAAGGGATTTCCAAAGAATAGTAAGGTTGTTGTGTGAAAAGTTACGGAGACGAACTCGGATTTGCTTTGTTTGCCTGAATGAATGGATGGCTGAGCGAGAGTATACCTTGGGTCTTAACAGAAACAGACAGTGATCACTACTTGGAATTGGAGCACGCAGTTTCAGGGGAAATAAATCGAGGTGGTTGGTAATAGCTCTGTCTAAAATATAATTGCCTCTGATAATGGAAACGGAGAAGTCAGTCACATCAAACACGGATAGTGGCAAGGTAGATGCATGATTGAAATCACCCGCAGTAATATGCAGACTATCCTCAAGAACAAGAGGAACGATAAATACTAGAAAAGAGTCGAAAAAAGATGTGATGTTGTGTTGCGAGCTAAAAGGGACAATATATAGGTGTGCGGATTGCGCGCACACTGTCGTCAACCTGCGATACGAATGCCGACGTTCTGAATCTCGGGTTCGTGCATCCGTCCAGGGACATTTTCCTCCTTTGCACAATGCCTGTTTCCCTGGAGCTGAATTTTTTTGATATAATTTCCAAGCTTCTTCAATCTTTGAAAACTGCCTTTACTCCCTGTTTAAGTAGTCTGTCCCTCATCCTCCCTAATTAAGGAACGAGTGTAGTCATGGGAACTGTTGCTTCTCTTGCGAACGAAATAATCTGTGCTGATGTTATTCCAGGATCTTCGAAACCTGCAACGGTTTTGTCCGTCCGCAAACACTCGACCTCAAACATTTTTTCTCGAAATACTTCCATTCCATTGCCATAATTTCCTCTACGTTCAAATTGACCAAACAGACTGTTCTTAATCACTTGTGTCTTCTTCCCGTTATTCCTAACTGCCCATTTCAATTTCTATAGAAACCCAGTAGTTGTACTATGGATCCAGTTGCACTTCGTTTCTAAGATCGTGAACTACTGTACAAAATCGCCTCGTTCTATCTTAGTGGATTCTTGCTCCGTCTTTTACACCGTGTTCCATTGTGTCCTTCTTCATAAGCTTGAGTGTTTTGGATGTGGCATTTCTACAATGTCATCACTGAAAGATTACCTGTCCAGTAGAATCAAAAGACCTAGACTTGATTATCTTTCATGCAGTCCTTTAATTAGCATCTTCGGTGCTGCTCAAGATACTATTTTTTCCGTATCTTTTCATTGCTTGTACGCTGAGGACGTCATTCCCTGTCCATCAGTTTCCAGTGCATTCGATTCTGTGATACGTTACATACTATTTCGGACATTTATTCCCAATTCGATTTTCATCCTAGTACATCTAGGTGGTTTGAAAAGCACTTTCATCCTTTGTTGTTAACGCTTTTCTCATTCTTGCAGCTGAGTCCGTCACGTGCCGAACACGAACGACAAGCATCAAGTTCTCATTATGTTGAAAAATACCCGTGAACTGAGGCAGTTTGATGCTAGACGGACTGCTGCTTTTGTTCAACGACCTGGTCTTTCTGTTTGACTTTGTTGCTCTCCACCCAACTGCCCTGGTCTACTTTCGAAGAATTTGTACATGCTTTACGGAGAACTGTCGGTTGTCAGCCATCTTTCTTCTGCTGAAATTGAGTCACTTGTAGCCTAAGTTTGCAACCTACGCATCAACGGCTTCCGAAATATCTTGCGAAAATACTCGCAGATCCCAGTCATCGCCCATATGGTGACCTACCTTCATAGGGTTCCCATTGATCCAATTTTCCATGTTTAGACTGAACCTCTCTCGTATTAACATTTGTCGCTGTTTTAGCTTTCCATATTTAGCGTGACATCCGCTTCTGGAAGGCGAAACCATGAGAAAACTCTCTTCTTATCTTTATGATTAGACACACTTTCTTTACCATTATTTGCTTCGAAGTGGATGGTATTAACTCCACGCCAGTTTTTGATTGAACCGAGAGTTGTTGTGACCCTATCATGTAATAATATATAATCGACGAACTGCATAAAGCGTCACTAGCTCAGACGTGTTAATGTACCGGACGACAAAATTGCTGCCTACCACCGTATGTTAAACATTTTGTTTACGAGAAATTCGAGCATTCCTTTTAACCTAAAACCGGTCAAGTAAATTGTAACAGCTTGCGGTTATTATCAGCCTCGTGTTGTTATATCTAACTCATTTTTACATCCATATTCTTCTTCGTTGCGCAATCCGCATAATTGTCCCCGGGTTTTTGGTATTGAATGAAATTTCAATTTGGGCTTCAGAATACTCTTTTTATTGTTTGATATGGACCACCAACAAGTCGTTTTGTTTTTCTTTTCGTCCTGTAGTCCCAGTCAGTCTTCCAGGTCCGTAGAAATCGAACCGAATGAAAATAATGACACTGATGAGTCTGATTCCATTGTTGAACGTGAATTGGAGGAGGCTGCTATGGACAGTTGGAGCTCGGCGATAAATTATCAAGCCAGTCTGACTGAATCGGGCAACACATCAGCGTGTACTGAGTCGGCGAAACGGCGAAATCCACGGATCCGACTTTCTGCCTACTTCTCAGACGAGGAGGAATTGGAAGAGGATGAGTAACTGTGATCTTGAATCTTACTTCAGACGTTATTTCTGATCTGCTTGGGTTATAACACCCAGCCTGCTGCATTCTCTGCCATCGTCGTCCATATTGTTCATATCATCATCATTATCATCATCATGAAACTTACTCTTCTGAATCCGTTTTGTAAATTTCACTTTACCGTTCCTAGTTGGTGGACTTTTTGTTCGTTCGACTTTGACTGACTCACGCTTACTGAGTCATCAGGTCACGGCAATCTTGTCTCACACTAGAAAAGATAAAATAATGTCGTAAATTGGTTTTTCCCACATAAAATGACGACGTTGGGCGTAACCGGTTACGGTTGGTTTGAAGTTATGGTTAGAAACAGCCTGTACACATCTTGTCGGTTTAACGTCCCCGTCATAAGATGATGCAGTAATCAATGATGAGTGAATAATTCAATCGGTCTCAGTGACTGTTCTCTTCATGGCGTTTGGAATTAATCATCACAAGCCGATTTGGCCCCAGTTTTCTCCCGCGGTCCAAATCCGACCCTAGCAGTCTTTTATTTATAACCAATTGAGATGGGATGGGGGAGGAGAGTTGGTGGTTTTTTCAGCCTCCTTCTTGTTGTTATTGTAAAATTGGGCTTCGTGATAGGTATTTGAAATATAGTGCTAGAGGAGGGATGTTTCTATTAGATAGTCTGGGAGAGATGTTCTGAATTTTAAGGTGTCTTGTCATTTGTTAGCATGTGACCCATCGTCTAAACAGGAATACTGAGTTTTTCGGATCCGGTTAGGTTTTAGTTTAGTTAGAATATATTGACAAGACCGATCTGATATGGCAAGAAAGTGAAGAACACTCGTGCATCTGTGGCAGCGTCGAACTGACGCTGTTTCCGCAAGGAAGCGGCTTTAAGTGACCTCTGGTCGACAAGTTAGAATTAGTATGTGTAGGCGGTAGCCAATCCAATTGTCGGTTTTCGGGCAAATCAACCGAGGCGATTGTCCGATGGCAAACTTATCCTGTGGTCGTAGAAGTATGCTAGCGTTGAAATAACTGGAAAACCGAACCGTGCTGATAGTAGGCAAACGTGTGTTCGGTGATTTTAACCTCGAGTGAGAACAGGCATATTTGTGTGCTGACGTAATTGATTGGGTAGCATGAGATAGGCAAATAGATCGTGGATGATTCTTCGCGTAGTCATACTCCGCTTATCAATGAAGTCATCGAGAAAATCCTCCATTGTTTCCAGGATTCAAATGAATCGCCGTGCTTTTCGGTAATGCTGAGAAGAATGATCAGATCACTGGGTACTTGGCGTTTCCATTGTTTGAAAATTCTCCCTGACCACATTGAGAAAACACAATTTGGCGAACATACTCGCTTTTAGTGATTTGTACTCATGTGATTGCATCACAATATATTAGGACGAATTTGCATTGGGACGGAAGGTAGGCAGGTAACACCACAAATTTCCTCCCCACCCGTATTTTTATCCGACTAATCCACTTCCTCTTACAGTTCTTCCTAATGTATTGTGATGTAATGACATGAGTACGAATCACTGGAAACTTGTATTTTGTCAATCAACGTGGTTAACTTATTTATAGCCTCGTGTATTCTTTTCTTTCAATTTCACTGCGAATGCGTCAGCAAAATATTGTTTCCGATGACTGTCCTTAGTTGGATCAGTGTCAGTAGGCACGATCGTTCGTATTAGATGCGACGAAGGATCGTTTTATTTAGCTCTCTTGTGCTTTACCTCCAAAGTGGAATCTTCGCGCGTAATTCTACGCGGCTACAGTACGTTGGTTGCACCAAAACATCAACACCGTTAACTGACCAGAATCTCATCAAAATTCTCTGATTTTTAGGGGCATGTTCAGTGCATTCAATACCATCCACGTTTTCAAGTCAAATATTTCTGCTAGATTCACAAAATGTAGCATTAATAGCGTCCAGGTTTTTAACAGCAATGTCTGGCGGTGGTCAAGCAGATAAGACCGTGGCGTTTGGATGTGAAGGTCGCGGGTTCGAATCCTCCCACCGCCGGTCAACTTCTCCACTTGGCAGCCCTCTGTTGGCCGCGGTCCTCTTCCTGAAAATGATGTGCATTGGTATTTCATTAATAAAGGAAGTAAAAAAAATATACTCAGCAATAAAGTGATGTTCCATTCGATCACCATGTCCCAATTAGGCGGAGGTTGGATGGAGGCACGATAGTTGCCTTCCGCATACTTCAGGTTAGGTATCCGAAGTGAAGTCTATCCGTTTGACTCACAGCCGTATGCAATCCCGATTTTTTTTTAAAGACATCAAAGTTGACGAGCCTGCGTGTGCCCCATCACGGGAACTCAATAAGAGCATTTAGTGTGCCAAAATTAACCTGTTGGAGTACACGAGTGACGTTCCCAGTAGAAATCAAGGTGTTCCATTTTGAATAGATTGGTGTAGGTCTTTTTAAACGGTCAAATTACCAGCATATAACTGACGCGACTTGAGTGGTAGGTAGACTTCGTTGACATTGCAATCCCAAATTGCCAGCTCGATCCTATCTTCTCACCAGGTGACTTTCCGAATATGCGCTGACATTCCGCTACGCCAGTGTTACTATTATCAGATTGCTTGATTAGGGTTGGAAAAGTTTTCGGACGTCTTCTACGATCTTGCCTGAAAAATGAAAGTACTTACTTTTTCTTCCGGATAAACGGTTTCTATTCGTTGTCCTCCTAAGGCACCCTAAATTTAACTTTCGTCCACTCAAGAGAGACTTGAATAGGTTTCCTTGATCAAAATCCGTATTTGTTATATCAGCAGGGCTGTATGGGTGGAGGCTATGCGCGCTGTTACAGGTTACAAATGGCAACTGTTGAGTATGCCCGCGTAGATTCCTGAGCTGTGTGTATTGGTCTGAGATCCCTAGCATGGCCCTTTCGAGGCCGTGTTTTGGGAGTGGCGGTGTTAGTTGCAAGGTGATACTACGGGTTGTCGCCAGAAATGCCAGACCGCTTTGTTACGCTGCGTCATGCAGCAATGAGGTCGAATTGTCTCCTGGACATCGCACTGGTCGGTAAGCAGGTTTGGACTCAAGCGAAGGATGCATGGGTCAAGGATCCTGATCGACTGCAGATGCAGAGGGCAGGGTGGTAAGCCAACCATTCGTCCTAATTCTGAACCACGGGAAACGTTATCGGGTTCTTGTGATACGTTAAGAGACGAACGGGACGGTATTCAAAACGACTTCCAAAGAAGAGACGGCGAGCCCGAGGGAAGTGGGAAATCGGTCGATGAGCTCAGATCTATCATGAATCGCTTGACAATTGAACGGCATTCGTGTTGATCGATCAGAAGCCATCTGATCGCTCTTGATTGTTTAAACGGTGCGGAATATGAACTGGAATCGGAACAAGCAATTGAAGTTGTTAAAATCAACAACGACGATAAATTCGATTTTAAATCTGTAACCACTTGCACTTTTGGGTCTGTGTGAACTGGATCTCAGGTCCCATAATTCTCGTTCATCCCACGATAAAGTTTATTATCATCGAACTGGGTTGGGTTAGTTTGAAAATGTCTGAACTGAAAGTGTTGAATCACTGGCCTACAGTCTGTTGACAACAGTGAGTCTGGAGGTTGTTTTACGCGCATCCGTCTATATTTTCTCTTATTTTTTTGTTCCTTCGGTGATGAGACCACGAAGGACATTATGTTCATCGAATGGGTCGCGGTCAACTGAGAATTACAACTTGTGTTAGCGGATTTTTTTAGGAGGGTTCAAACCCAGGATACTCATGCTCAGAGAATGTGATATCAATCAGATAATGCGGTAACCTGGCCCAATTGTACCGTCGACTCAAACTATGTGTAAGACGAATAGCGGCAGAATAAAAAAACAATTAAGTTGGAATCATGCACGTCGCGCGGAGGAAATCCTCCGCCGAACAATTGGTGCGGTTAGATGAAGTGGTCCATATGAGCTGTCCTAATGCGTACGTGATTGTGGATCAGTGAATTGATGGAACTACCAACTGTCAAACACCAAACGCATCCCTAATTTGGTGTGCTTGAAAGTTTCGGTTTGATCATCAACAAGCTCACTGGTCAGCATAGTCATCCACTAGATCTGTGGTTGACATGGACAGTTGCGTTCCATGGTTCGAACACAATCTGCGTACAGCTGATATGCTGTCGGGGCTAAGATGAAAGAGAAGAACCATGAGCAAACGGAAAACAAACATTATGTAAAGTTCACCAAATATGGTAGCTTCCCATTGTATATACCTCCACGTCATCGGTTGTCCATCGGGTTCGGTAGTTCGTCAGTGGGCCAGACTCGGTCCAGCCGCTCAAACGGAAGTAGGAAATCTATCACTCCCGAAACCGTTGATCAAAGGATTTAGCCTAAAAGAGCAGGATGACCAGAGGATCTCGTAATCCACTTGCGACCAGTGGGTGATTGTTTAGTTTGGATGGAATAAGATGTTCGAAGTGCAATACAAACCCTTCTACAGATATCGGCAACCATAATATCTCATGTCTTGTACATCGCCCGTGATTTGTTTGGATCCACCTTAGATCAACATCAAAGGATTAGTTAGCTCGCTAGAAAGCATCGGGCATGCACATTCGTACTTGTAATTTAGTTAGAACACCATCGTCATGAATAGGCAGTGGGAAGGAATTCTCCAGCAAAATCGATGTGCAAATCCCGGTCATTTCTGAGCGCTTCTCGAGACGTTCAGGTCCGGGAACTCTTTCGGTGCCTCGGCCACCCAGTCGCGACCATGTTAAGGCATTCAGGCTCAGATTACAAATGATGTGCAATCTAACTCCCCGGGGAAAAAATTGTTCGTCTTATTTATGCTTATAATTGCAAAGGTATTTCAGAGCTTTCCTTGGTCTTACTTCATCCTACCTCCCCGCCTCCACCTCGCTACTGCTCCGGATGAAGATATGTGAACTAAATATTTGCAATTGATGTCTAAATGTCTGCGTTATGGTGTCGCTCATCTGGAATTTCGTTTCCAGTATCGAACGTTTATGGCACGGAATATGTGAGCCATTTTTGGACCCCATTTGAACAAATATTGGTAGATTTTCACTCTCCAACTACCACTTAAAAACCAATCGAAACGGATTCCTCTTTACACGGACGTTTGTTCGGTGCAAAGGTGAACAGCACGTGAACAAAATTACATCACTATTACGAGACCAAATCTAAGTGCTTGGGTAGTTGAGTTCGGAAATGTGGAGAAAACGTCATCACGTTTCAGCGGACGCCTACTGAAATCTGACCAAACGGATTTAAATTGACGTTGAAGGGAGATTGATCGTGAAAAGTCAAAGGTAATTTCACTCCCCTCCCCCGTCGTTTTACAAGACCTGTCACAGTAAAAATGGACATCGACGTGATCTGACGGTTTTTGTGCCTCTATGACCTAACGAGCTAAACAGAATGGCTTATCTCAAGTCGAAGGTTCAATCCTGTCTAGGAAATCTATAGGTAGTAGTCTGACGATGTAGCCTGTTGGTTGGGTTGATTTGAATTGGCTACGAAGTCAGAAAATTAGGCGGAAGAATAACTAATCCGAGTGGATGGGTTTTTCGTTCAGCAATTTTTGCACTGCCTTGCGTACAGGTCTTTACTGGAATCAAAGGCTTTGGTCTTGAACCTTAGTCGTTTTCCTGCTTAATAGCTGGACTCCCTAGCAGTACTCATTCGACAAACTTCAAGGAATATCTCAAACAATGCATTTCATACTGCACTGGTTGTCGTGCAGGGTAATCGGGACAGCACTGCCCATTGCTTCGAGCACGGTGAGTAGTAATAAGCACGAACCTGCTCCGAGTTCCCGTGCTGGTTTTATACCCCACTTCCTTGTGGGCGAGATTTTCGAGTCAAAGGCTCCGGTTACGGTACCCAAAAGAAAACCCGTGTCTGAAGTTTGATCCGCCGCGAAGTATCGATCACTTGAATATCTCCGGCGCATTTACACAGGACCTTCCTAGTTTTCGTTCTTCCAATGTAGGGACCACGCAAGATGTCACGCAGAATTGCAACTTGATGATTTATCGGATTGCAGCATTAGTGGAAAGAGATAAGTGTGGATGCATCAGCTAAATTCACTTGGTTGCCTTCACTGTCTGCACGGTCAACCAATTCGGGCAATAAGCATTCCTAGCTAGAGCTATTGAAGATATGCTTTTTCCCCGAAACGCGCTTATAGTATCCCACATCAGCGACCACTGTGCGTATCCCAGGCCCAACTTCATCCAGTCTCTTCACTCTTCGCGTGTCTAATGATCGGGTGTCAAGCGCTCGTGGTCGGGTTGGCATTGGGATCGCTCCTAGCATGCTAGCGGAGCGCAGGAAACATCGGCTCATCTGGCGCCTCCCTTTGTCTTCAAGGCGTTGGACTCAGATTAGTCATGTTGCTGTCGGTCACTGGCGGCTGGAATCGATCCAAGTTTGCAGGTCATTCTGGTCCACACTCTTGGACTCAGATCATGCTTTAGTCCGCACCCCCTTTTTTCGCCTAGACTTTTGTCACACCCGCACAGAAGTCACTTTTCAACACAAGTGCTTTCCGTCTAAACGTTTAATGACGTTTTTGTCACAACTTAATGTGCAGGGTCCGAGTGAGCACTGGAAACAGATCAAAGAATCGGTGCACTTAGTGGCATCTACCACCCGGGACTCTTTGCTGCATAAACCTCAGAAACGATGGCTATCGTTAGCTTCAGTTGCTCTGTTAGATGCCCACATATCCGTCCCTCCGAATGAAACACAGTGAGAGGCCTAAATCCTTAAGACAACTGATCAGTAGCTTGAAAAATGACCACGAGCAGTGGTGGAAAGGAAAATGAAAAAGGCTTTGGCCTTCGGAAATAGTCGCGACGTTTACCGACTGATTAGGAATATTGCTTCATGGAAGCCGAAAGTATGCGAGGTGATTAAGGGATTTAACGCCACGCTGATTCACTCCCAGGAGCGTCGGACAGAAAACTTTAGGGAATAGTTTAATTAGTCCACGGCCACACTGAGTTTTCCACTCACGCCTGCAGGTGAACTAATGCGGATGAACATCAGTCCTCTATCCCAAAAGGAAGTGATCAGGGGATGGATTTTTCTGGAAAAACTCAAGGTAGCTGGACCAGATAAACTGTCATCATACTTCTTCAAGGATGGTGGCGCACTGTTGCCATCTAGATACTAGTTCTGGGACCAGTCTGGGAAAGTGAAGTGATTCCCTGGGACTTGTGTGAAACGGTGATAGATTCTCATGTGAAAGTCACGAACGAATTAGTTTGGTTAGAAATGCATCGAAACTAAGCGCTGGCCTTTTCTTGTACCGATTATATATTACTCGCATGCGTGAGAATCAAGCCGACTTCCATCCCAGTCATAGTAGTATCGCCCAAATTTTCGCCGTGACAGAATTTAGAACGCAGTCACATATTCCATAGATCCACGATTTCTGTCTTTCTTGATTTGAAAGCGGTGTTCGGTTCAATCGATCGTGCGATTCTGTGGCACTGCCTTTCACTGCAACATGTGCGAAGAAAACAAATTGTACTCATCCAATCTCCGTATGGAAACAGCCGAGTTCGTGCTTACGGTGATCTTTCAATCGAGTTCACTAAGGTGTTCGTCAAGGGTGCCTCCTTTCAACTTCCCTTTTCAGTTGTCATTGTGGCCTTTATGGAGATAACCCTGTCCTCATGTGAGAATAGTGGCATTGATATTTGCTCGGACAAGAATCTGTCTGATTAAACGTGTGCCAGCGATATTGTGCTATTGAGTAAAGATTTAAGTAAGTTTCAAGTTTTCCTCAATCTTCTGAACGATAGCACAAGTATGTTTGGAATGCATTTTGCACCTTCGAAGTGTAAGATGCTGCTTCAGGACTGGATTGGCTTAAAGCTAAATTTTGTTCTTGCAAGCGAGCACCTGGATGAAGTGGACAGATTTAGTTGTATCTCACCCGGTGGTCGAATAATGGATGAAATGTCTTCGCGCATACAGAAGGCCCGATTGTCATTTGCTAATTTGAGGCATCCTTGCCGTCCGTGTGACATCCAGTTACCAATCAAAAGATGAGTATACGCATCAGCAGTCTGGTCGGAATTGATCCACGATCCCGAAATAGGTCTGTTGAGAACAGAAGATATGCGAAGATCTCTGGGTTCTGAATACTATCGCCTTCGTAGTTTTCATGTAAAATGGTGGAAGCGTAAGATACTGGGTCCTAGGGTTCAGTCTTCATAACAGATGTTGAATATGAACAGGTTAAGTTGATTGGGACATTTGCGCATACCAACAAAAAGACTGCCTCGCTGTACGTTGTTCTTCGAGGCAGATAATGGTTGGCCAATGGTTCAAGGTGATCAGTCGATGACATAGGTAAAAGTAGGAAAGCTTTAACCAGTGAACTGGCTTGTGTATGTGCAGTTAGATTACAAAGCTGGGGTGCACGAGATCTCCCGATGCAACGGCCGGAGACAATAAGTGATATGACTCAGTGCCGCAGTCAGTGACGTTCTTACATTCCAAAAGCTATTTTTTCTGGATTATTATTATTGTTATTATTATTAATATTTCGCAATCAATCTACACTAGTCCTGGTTCTTTCATCTGTCTGAACAAATGGTGCATGGTTAATAGTTGCACAAACTTGACTGTTTTAAAAGAATCAATGAAACATTTTTGCTTTTTTAAACGTTTTTTAGTCTCGTTCTTCCTGCTGAGTACATTCCAGACTGAGTTGAACAACTTTTGTCCGAACTTTTGACGTTCAGTCTCAATGATGACTAGCGTTTGAACTTCCGTGTGATGCTGTGAGCTGCGACAGAGATTTCCTATCAAGGAAAATGTCCAACGTACCGGGAGAAAGAAATTTATTTTCAGTATTTCTGGGAAATTACGTTTGTTTTGCTGCCTCGAAAATCGTCGTTTTTGACTTTTTCATTCGACATCGCTCAATATGTGTTACTAAAGCTGTACTTGTTATCGATTAATATGATCGCTTGTATCTGTGCCACGAGTCCTTGATACTGACGGTACTTGCTTGCAGGTTATGGAATATTTGTACTGTTTTCTACGACTTTTCCTAGGATAGTTACTAGGATTGATCAACGCTGCACGCGCAGGTAGCGATTGTAGTAAATAATAACCAATTCCTAGGAATCTATATGCTTGTCAGTCTGACGTAGCCCGGAAACGTAGACGCTAAACACACTTGTCTTGGAGATTAACTTAAGCAGTTTTTCACGACATGGTTCACAAAGGAGTGCAATTGGAGGGTCATTCACCGTTGCCACTAGGACGCATTGCACCGGGGGTGAGTGCCGGCAATCATAATTCTGAAACTTGGATCGACATGTGGCCATATCTGATCTCATCATATCAGGTTTGGCAATCAGCCGGGTGATAACAAGTTGCCGTGTGTCACATGAATCTCGATAGGGCACTGTTTCGAGGTTCCTTTGATCTAATCAGAAATAACAAATGGTGAATCAGTGCTATTTTCTTCCTCAGATGTGAGTCTCGGAATCCAAACTAGGAACTAGGATCAATGACATGATTGCGCACCTGTTCAGGTGGGTCATTTTTTCATTATCTTTATTCTTCCTTTAGGGAAATTGCAGCGCACATTACTTTCAGGTAGGAGGTGTACACCTACAGGATATTGGCAGGTGGAGTGGCTGATCGGCTGTGGCCCGTGGGTGAACGCTTGGCCCCCTAGTTACTACAACGACTGCTTTCTTCTCACGTTTATTGCTCCCCCTGACTCAAAAACATAAGTAACCCAACACTAGTAAATATTGAATGAAATCCTGTATCCTTAGCATGTTTAGATAAAAATATGCTCGAAGGGAAGTCAGAAACTGTGATTTGAGAAATCCTTTATTTGCTATGGAAGTTTAATTCGTCTCCATCGGACGTTTGGCACGAAAATCAAAGCGCATATTTTTCTCAGTTGGACTAGCTTACGTAACAGGTGATCATTTCCTTCCACGTGTCAACTAGGGTAAAATCTTTTCTCGTCCTCGCTCTCAAAAGATCATGCAACTAATCGGCACCGTATTACCATTCCATCACACGTTACTTTCTGATTGCTTCTATACAAGACTTTGTGTAACTGCTGATTGATCACTGAGACGCCTAGAGAAATTTTCAGGTTTCATTTTTCAGCTCCAGTGATCCTCATACACCAAACTTAATGGGATCTCATGTGGATCCCTAAAGATCACGCTCACGTAGACCGGTTCCCTCTTTTGTGCCCCTACCGTTTATATATATATATATATATACGTTCATATAGAAGTAGTGAGTAGTATCTGCATGCGTGAACGAAATTTGCCCGGGAGCACACGACCGGTTTCGCGGTTACTATCGCTCGTCAGGTATACGTACCCGGTATTCCCTTGTCCAAACATCTTTCTACTTGTACATCTCGAACTGGTATATCTCACCAGAATGGAATTTTTGGTTTCAGGAGTGTGCATGGAAGCTCTTCGTCGAAGAGTTCACAGAAGAACCACAACTGGGATTCGTTGATAGTTCTTTGTCAGTTGGGCTGAGTCAACCTTAGGAACAAGGACAGAATGCCCCAGAATATACAAATGAATATGTTATACATATATACATATATATACTGGAATGTGAACTTACCAAGATTAGGCAGTCGTAATTGTTCGATCTTTTGCTACAAAGCATAGGAAGATCCTGAGATCTATGGACATTTTGGCAACGGGAGATGGTAAAGACTGTTTTATCGCTCGAAGGTCATTTAGTTCATTAGTGGTCTGGAACGATGGTATTTGTCTAGTGGTTTATGCAAGGACTGTGGTGGTGATTTCTTTTGGACATTCAAGCCCGTACTCCGGAATGCAGGTCTGATTTATGGCAATAACTATGTAGACGGCGGTGTGAATCCGATTGCAATTCACTCTAACATCTCTACATACAAAGCAGCAAGTGGAGATAAAAGTCTCGAAGATGACATTAGTAAGCCGTTCGGACATTTGTTTCATCCAGTTGTATGCTCTAGGTCCTACGGATAAAGTGTTCGGACGACGCGGAGTCGACACCAAAGACTAAAAGGGATAACAGGGTCAAGAAACCAAAATTCAATGGAAATGCTCATAACAAAAGCTTGGATCATGTATTCGTGAATTCAAATACTCGATACAAAAGACTACTGACTGTATTTATACCGGATGTTGCAGACCTATGCACAAACTGAAGAAGGTCCTCGAGAGGTTTTGAAGAAATACATCACTGACCAAGAGGCAAAATTTAAAGGTCTATTTGTTAGAGGACTGAAAATACCAGGTCACGTGGCAGTACCATGTGTGAATAGGGTTGATAGTAGGTAGTCAAGATCAGTGGTTATTTTTAGTGACACGAACAAAACTACCAGGCTGCCATAGAGACAGTTTGATTTTGTTGGTGATTTTGATGAACGTGAGCAATGGAACAAGATTTACGATAGCAGTCATTCAAACGTGCCTAGGACGTTTGCTTTCCATCCAAAATCTGGTTCTCTAAATGCAACTATTTCGGTTTATGGTCTACAATTCCGCATTGCATATCATTCTGTTATGACGGAAAACCTTATCCGGTTTAACCTCAATAAAAAAGAACACACGGGCGACAGAAACTCTACGAGACAACAAGTCAAAGCAATCACGTTCAGATTGACAAAACCACCGAACTGAAAGCTGCCCACGAAGTGGACAGAAAAAAGCGGATGACCAAATGTATGGATTGTTATCTTTTACATCACGTTTTGGACTGATTGACAATCTCACTGTACGTGAAACGTTTTTATTTCTGTCTTTAGGCACGAATTCACAGATTAGTTTCTGCTGGCCCGCACATAGAAACTTTAAATGAATATTGTGGGATCCTTTTTGGGAAATTGTTCATGCAGGAGAAGTATTAGGAAAACTCAATTTAGGCATTTTCAACTGTCAGTGTATTTTGTTGCTGTCGATTTATCTAAGGCAACCGTGTGCATATTTTTACGTGTAAGGTTACGAAACATTTCATTTTGAGGATATTTTATGGTCTCTCATCCTCCTACACGATGGTATTTCATAATACCGTGAAATGAACTCAACTAGGTATTTCATTACCACATTAGTGTCATTCAGTCGGTTCAGTTATCAAACCGTTAAGTTTGCACCAGTGTGTGCTCTGGTTGGGGTCGCTATTTCACTGCACTTCCCATTCAAAAATAGGGAAACAGAGTGAGGGATCGATTGCAGAATACCAAGTTGAATGACTATACAAAACACTAATTATTATAAGGAGGTCAATGATTAGTGCACGGAGCTGTGCCATCTATCGTCTCCAGTCATCGTTTGGCGTGATCTCGTGGATTCCACTCCGGTAGTCTAATTGAATCCAAATTAGCCTTTCCGTTGGTTAAGTTTGTCATGCAATCGACGGGCCATTTCGGCTCAGTTTCGAGCCACCAACTTCCTCGGTGTTCAGCTGACACTGAGGTAGTCATTCTGTATTATTGTAAACTGATGTTTCGTATTTAGTCCTCATATGTGGGTACGTTCAAAAAGGGACTGTTCAACGGTGTTTTGTTTACACTGTTGACTTGTATTTGCATTGGAAAAATTCGATAAATCAGATTTATGTGAATAAACTGGAACTTAACGAAACGGTGAAATTTCGATCGGTCTGAGTCCGCGCAATTCATCCTTTGAGGTGCTCGAAATTTTTTCCCCTAATGGGTAGTTGAAGAAATTGAATCCGTCCAAATTATTCACTATCTTCCCAACGCAAACCTTTCGAAAAACGGGGCAACCTAATTTCAAAAACAACACCGAGCATTTCTAACAAACTCGGTGTTCAGCTGAAATACCATATCAGCTTGAAAAATATTTCATGTAATGCTTGATTTTTTATCGCTTAGGTCAACATACTAATTGCTTGTTTGCATCTTGCTTTCTTTTGTAGCTATCAAAATGAAATTTGCTTTTTTTCTTTCCTGTTGAAACCGTGCCTTTACACGGCTTACATTCCGATTCGAATATTCTACGGAGAAACCAACTGCGTTTCGAGAATTTCTTAGGACAATTGTACACTTTTTTCTACACGTTTCACTGTGGATTAATGATACAAATACATTTTATTATTGCTCTGCTTTGGCCGACGACAGTCAAGTCAGTATGGTCGTGACCTTTGGACATCAGGTCTGCGGGTTCGAATCCGTCCACCACCGATCGATTTCCTCATTTGGTAGCCTCTTGTTGCCCGTTTCCCACGTCTTGAAAAATGACGCGCAACGCTATTTCATTAGTAAAGGAGATACAATAAGGTTATTAACTTTCAAGAATTGGTTTGCGGTGATTAATTAGTTATTGAATCGAGAATGTGACCAGCCATGGGAAAAAGCAACTTCGATGAAATTAAGCTGGACCACCACGATTTTGACCGTTTGTGGACACCGTCGTTTCAAGCAATCCGGTCCAAAGTGTTATTAACAAAATTTGGCCGACACATCAAGGCTTGTGACAAATTTTTTGTTAAAGTTCCAACCTTTCTGATATGGATATAAGTCGTCGTTGGCTACACTATTTACGGAACATTTGGAACCTTACCCCTCTCTTATGTAATAACTGACACAATTCCGCAACACTTCATTCATCAAAAATCTTTTTTAAGAAGGAAGGGTTTATCAAGAAGAAATTCCTTTGAATCTTGGTGGCTAACTCAACCCGTTTAATAATGCATTCCATTTCCTTTTCTGCTCTCACTTGCGTAGTTTTTAGTATTCCGCATTATTGATTGAAATGTATTTCGCGTCAGTCTCTTATGCATTGATGCAGAGTATAATACAAATTAAATGTACCAATTCACTTTGGGAAATCAAAGAATTAGTGAAATATGACTTTGTCGGTTTACGCCGGGCTTGAACTGAACGGTTCTTACTTGAAATGGCCGACGGCGGTCAAACGGATAAGGTCGTGGCGTTTGGACGTCCTTCCCACTTGGCAGCCATCTGCTGGCTGCGGCTCCCTTCCTGAAAAAATGATGTACACTTTTGTTTCATTAATGAAGGAAGTAGAAGATAAACGATTGTTCGCTCGTCGCATATATCTTATTGGAACACGGGTTTTTAAATCGAAACACATGCCCAGAGGCTTCAAAGTTCGACCGAATCGGCGGTCGAAATACTGGCCCACTTCGTGGTTCAACAAATGAGGACAGGAGAGGTACTTCACGTGGCAGTTGTTTTGATATTGTTTCAAATCGTTAATGACTTTGTTTGGCTGGGATACAGCTGAGGTTAGAATCCAATCGATGCATTTGTCATACATCACGAAGGCGGAAAACGTCTCTCGGAATGCCATCAAATTTGATCTAGTTTGATTATCCAAACAGCAACAAGTATTTTTTCATGAACTTTGGAAACCAATATCTAACTTGGCTTTTGCACGTTTCTACAAAACCCCTGCGTGATCTTGTATGCTGGTTTGATCCAAATGACTAGGCTCTTGACCTTGAACGTTGACATCACACCTCCACGGATAGTTTCATCATTAAGAAGTACCTCATTTTCTCTTATCTAGGTGGTTAGTCTATGACATAATATTGACCACATCCCTCCATAAAGCAATCTCATAACTAAGTGAAACTAGCAGTATGGACATTAGCAGGAAGCTAATGCCTTGAGAGTCCTCTTTCGGTATCGGCTGCCTTACGGAATGAAAATAGCCTGCAGCTAGGAAATGTCTTTTTTGTTCTCACATAATCCCTTTGAACACCTTGAAAGGTTCTGTTGTCGTTCGTCCAAATGCACCGTTTTTTTCTGCCCCTGGTTTAACTTTTTGAATGCATTATTCTTCCAAACACCTACGCATCAGCGTGTGTGTGTGTGTGTGCGCGTGTGTTCAACTACATGTATACTGTCAGCGAGGTTATGAGCAATTGTTCATTCCGGATGCTCACATGATCAACTGACTCATCGGAGTTGATGTGAGCACATTTGAATTGAACGGTGTTGGTGAGTGAGCACACAGCAATCGCTATTCTGATGCTCCTTAACCCCGATGATCACATCCACACACACACACACACACACACACACACACACACACACACACACACGGATGCACACACACACGGGACAAATTAAACTGGATGATTGAGGTGAGTCGATGACACATTTTATTGTCATTTTAACTAGAGTGACCCTGTCTAGCACTGAAATGTACGTTGTCTAACAAACGGGATATAAGTTCTAGTGGATTTGATGACACATGCAGTATACTATCCGTTTGGTATTTATCGGACAAAGTTGAAGCGATTTACACAAATAAACAAAATTGATCAACTCCAACAAGTAACCAGGCGAATGATGATGTGTATTTGGTATTTCTACTTGGTCAATTCAACGTAGCAATGACACTGCTCGGGTGATCTACGTACCGCGAGATTATATTCAATCCCTGGCTGTGCACTTTATGTCTCATGACAGTTAGTATGTACGCTTTTTAATGTTAGATTGGCGATTCATTGAATAACCTCCAGGATGAGTGAAGAATGCTAATTGCACTTAGGTGACAAAATACTGGTTTGGATGTCCGAACCGCCAATCTCCAAAGAGAACAGCAATTAATGCGGTTTGTTGTCAGTATGCGTGTAAGTTACATTCTTTGACGTTACATTGTCTAGCAGGTTCATCACTTCACATCAGTCCGTCAGATCCCCCGTCATATTTCACATGGAAATGATATTTTCTTTTGTGTTCATTCCGAATCTGTTGTTTGACTGGTCATTCATCCACCCTAAAGCAATTTCACCTTTTGAGCAGTGGTTCCATCAAAACCGGTTCGTAGTTTTCGAAATATTTCAATTTATCAACTTGATAAATTCCCAATCAGTCTGGAATAAAGCACCCACGGGATTTGGATGACATAACCCTGTTTTTGCACTTGATAGGCAGACGTATAATTTGTGGTACACGCCTCGAGGTCAATCACGGCAAATTTCGACTGTGGTAATCCAGATGTGAGAAAGCACCCGGTCGGCCGAGAGGGGTATTGGCATCTCAGATTCATGCAAAACCTAATACGCATGCGTGGGTTACGTTTGTGGGGTGTGAGGATGGAACTAATCGACCGTTTTATTGCTCTGTTCTATTTGTCAACATTGGCACAGCTCAGAAAACCACTTTTTCAAGCCCCTAGTGTCCCCACGATGATGGACCGTCTAACATTGTAAACAGAGGGGACCGGAACCACCGTCCCATTCCATTCAGTTCAATCATACAATTCACTGTTCACATAACTGGTGCGTTTTTCTGTGTGCATCACCCAAAGCCAAAATGTGCGAGTGATGATGACTCATACAGTTTGCCCTGACGGCCAGGCCAAACGCAAACGCACGGACACACACACACACACATACACGCACATACACACACGCAAATGCAGACATACAACATCTGCATCCTAGTCACGTGCATTAGCGAGTAATGACTAGCCTTCAGGAAGGCCCAATTTCCTGCCCATTTGTTCAAGAGGAATACAGCAAATGTGACGGGTTGGGCTTTATTTAGGCAACACAGCGCGTCAGCTTGACGAACTCGCCAGTGGAGCCAAGACACTTGAGCCTCTTTTCTAAATTATTACCGTCATAAGTCGTGTCCACGCTGCTCCGCCTCTAGCACACAGGAGTGTCTAGTAGAATGAGTGCATAAGTATGAACATTGATGAAGTTGGTCAATCTAATTTCTATCTGCTCCGGACAAGACGACATATGGCACGTGAAGGAATCGGATGGCCGGTGTACTTATTCGCGAACTGCTGAAGTCTAGAACTATAAAAAAAACGGGAAATCCGTTAAATGATTTCATAGTTTCGGTTTTTACCTATCTCTGGTCGGTCCATATTCAGGTTGATATGAGATCCGTCGCCGGATGGGTTGCATTCGACAGAATGACGCAAAAATTGTTAAGACGATTGGATATGTTCCAAAAGAAAATTCATCTTTTTCGTCCGGGGTCCAGTTAAAATATTCCGACTGAGAACAAGAGAATCGGTCGCAAATTTTGTCATCGCAATGTCTGAGTCAGCATTATTCTTGGTCAGTATCGCCAAGACACTGTAGATTCGATTTCGTATACGAGATCGAACTGATCGGTGATGGTCAGACGGATAAGGTTGTGACTTTTGGATGTGAAGGTCGCTGGTTCGAACGTTACCACCGCCGGCCATCTTTCACCACATGGTAGCCCTCATATGGCCTTGGCTCCTTTCCTGAAGAATGATATTCACTATTGTCTTGAGGATAGATTATGATGAAATTCGAAGATGGACAGTTTTGCTAGGGCTGTTGAAATTTAATTGAAGCTGTTAGAAATATATTTGACAGTATTTTTCGTTTGACACTAAAACCCTCCAAAAAGAATTTCATTCATTCACCTCACTGATTTGTCCGTCATTACTGACACAAAATGCATTATGTGTTGGGTGAAACTGTATTCGTGAATTGGGTGCTAAGCCATGCTATCACTGCGAAATAATTGTTGCCAAGTCGTATATGGGAAATCATGTTGACTAATGACCCGTTCTTATAAGGTTTGATCAGTTTTGTAAACGCTTAGTTAGGTTCAATTTTTCAAACTTCTAGTCATGTACGAACATCCTTCGGTTTTGGGAACTATCGAATCGGAATTTCTAGTCAGACGAGGAAAAAAGGAAACGCATAAATGACAAATGATTGACTCCAAACTAGTGAGTCAAACGGGGAAAAGTTCCAATGGTTTGGAACGTAACGGACTGCGGCATTGAGTCACATCAATTAATGCAAATGACCCGGACAACAAAGTAGGTCATTATCACTTTTTCTATTCATTCTCTCGGGATTTGATTGACATGACTTAATCGGGCTGAACTAAAACTACCCACGTCTTGCAAACATGTGTCCAATCCATGTGCGCATTAAGCTAGCCCCATACAACAATTTCCTATATGGCATACAATAGTCAAAGTATGAATAATCGAAAATAATCGTTTACCTCCGAACTTTTGTTCCCATGGTACAAAATAATTATCAAACGAGCACTTGTCAGTCCTAGTGACCGGTTGGACAAATCAAACGGCAAAAACAACAAAACAAATCACTGGAAAATCTATTTAATTTCAGTTTCCACAATTCCCGTGCCTTTGTACTATTCCTGCGTTTGGCCCAATACAAGATTTTCATTTTCTAATCTTGAATAATATTCGCATCTTCATTGTTTCCTTTTCAAGCTAGGCAACCAATTCGGTCCGTAAACCTACGAAAAAGTAGGCAGGTTAGCACATCATACTGGATCCATTCAGTAATAAATTTATCCAATCCATATTCCTATTGCACCTTGGAATTGGTTTCGTATTTTCAAGCAATCAAGTTGAGCATCTGATTTCCCGGTGGGTAGATTGCTGTGCAATCGGATAAACTACTACAAACAAAATCCCAAGGATAGTTCAAAATTTCTTTTGTCATGTATGTGTGTGCGTGTAAGCAAAAGTTGGTGAATTTATCTGTCTCGGTATAACGTACCATTTCTTATAATATCATGCCTCCGGTAGATTGCCTTTGGGAGAATGCTGCCTGAGTATAGTAGAACCGAGTTGACTTACGGTATAATAATACTATATCTGATGTTCCATTATTTAATAGATTAACGTATTGACTAATGATGAGTGTGGAAAGTTTGGTTCCCCGAGTTTGTAACGGTTTATGTAGGCAAATGCTAAAATCACAATTCTTTCAGTTTCTTAGAAACGCCAGTCATTCTCTTTATACTTGTCCTTAGGTTTTTCTGTTCCGAGATTCAGTTTCCTTTTTCGGTTTATCTGTTAGTTATTTATTGATCTAATTCTCCTTTATAACTGAGCTTGCTTTTCATGCTGCGGGGAAAGATGTTTTTTCCTGTTCCGCGTCAGGCTTTTCTCCACCTCAGGCCACCTTCGACCATAAAATGTTAGAATACGCCCTCCTTCATTTGAATAATTCAGTCACATGTGGAGTGGGATTTCGTCGACTTCTCTTGTCCTTCACGATCGGGTTCAAAGATAGGTCGTCTGGCTTCTCGACGACCTTGCCTTAACATCCAATTTGCAGTCACTAGCTCACCGTCACGAGAAGAAAAACTGTCCCTGTCCGGCGAGTAGATCTGAATAAGGCAATTATCTTTTACTTTTTTATTTCGTTAATGAAATAACGGTGCATATATGGACCAAATGATGCAAAGAGTGCATCAAAAAGTCGATGCGCCATGAATTGGTTTTATTTGTGAATGATATAACGTTAATAGCAGCGTTGTTGGTAGGTGTAATGCTTCAACATTTCGACTATCGTGGGTAGTCTTTCTCAAGGCAATCAATCAAATTGTAAAATTTGCCTTGAGAAAGACTTCCCACGGTAGTCGAAACGTTGGTGCATTACATCTACCAATAACGTTGTGTTATTAACATTATATCATTCACAAGTATAACAGTGCTTATCATTTTTTGACAGAAGGGTACTGCGAACAGCGGGCTGCGAAATGGGGAAGTTGACCGGAAGTGGGAGGATTCAAACCCGCAGCTTTTACGTCCAAGAGCTGCGATCTTATCCGTTTGGCCACCGCCGGCCAAATAAATCCTTTCACAAAGTCGTAATTAGCGCTTTATCCAGACTCGACAGCCTCTGGCGTAGCCCCTATGCGAGACGGAGGTTGTGACACGTTTCCTAAACCGTTTCATGCAACCTTTAGTATACGTGACTTCATGAACAAGTTATCAATGCAGATTGTCTGCAAATTTCTGAGACTGCTTACGTAAACGATTGGAACAAGCTCAACTGGTCTCGGCCAGCACCTGTCCGAATGTGACAGTGATTGAAATCACTACATGAAATTCCAGGAGTGGTGCATGTCTCATCAGAACTCATTAGCCGTATATATATTCACTATGCGTCGAAAACGGTGTTCAGTCTTAGGATGAGTGGTTCAGTCGGACACCGATTACTGAAATAATTTCTGACGATTTACCGTGTTCTGTGTGGGGTTGCATAACCACAAAACAACTAAGGAAACTTAGAAGAAATATTACGAGCACTTATTCATTACACGATTTAGGAACTATTAAATAATGACTTGTCAAAACAAAGAAAGTACGGCATTTCTAGCCGTTGTCATTCGGCTTTCTTCGGAAGCAAAATTTTGGCAAAACTCATTCGAACCTTGAACATGCTAATCGGAATACAATCTACTGAAAGCAACCTAATGGTTTCTTTTAGACCGGCATACGATCACTCGTATATCAGTCAGTATTTGTGATGCTTTGTACTCAATTTTAAGAGATCTGCGCTTGTGGTTTTACGAAATATTGTTATCAGAGTTTCGGAGAATGAAATCACGTGTTCATTCTTTGTTCTTCTTTTGTGATTTTTATCGTCCTTAGAGTAGAGTATAATACAATTTTTTCCATTGAGGTGCTAAGTCTCTAGTCCATTAGACACTTTCATGTGTGATATGCTTTGTTCTAACCACTTGGCTGACTAAATTCATCCATCTCGTTGCCAATCTAATCCAGATTAATCTCGCACATCCATTAGAACTAATTTCAGGCTACCCCATTTCCGGATACATATCTCTAATTTGCACGATGCAATTTTACCTCTTTACTGGCAAAAGATGACACTGAAATGCTTTCTACTGACAAACATTTTACCTGTATTTTCGCAAAATTACGTTTATCTAGTGGTTTTTTTAAGAAGAATATTTCATTAATTTGTATTTACTGTCACGCGGAATCGTTGATCACTAGACCATTGTGCTCGGAGGGAAACAAAGCGATTTGTGATACAAATCAGAATAATTTCTGGTTTTTTTAAAAGAAAATTCTCCCATTAGTCACCATAATTTTCAGCTTAGTTAGATAGATTGAACGTGTAAAGACTTAAATATGTATTGCTTTCATCTTTCACGTTAGCTGAAGTCTTGGAATAGAATATTTTTGCTGCTATCTACCTGTTTTCATCGAAGTAAATTTGTCCTTACGTCATCCGGATTGTCGTGTGTCCATCAGTGATTAACTCCCAGTGCAAATTTTTACTCAATTTCCACAACCAACTGATAATTTGAATAAGATTGTTCTAGAATAGGTATATTGTGTACAAGAGACAAAATGGTGAACTATTCTAGCACTTGTTTCCGTACAACAGTTGTTTGTTATACTGAAAAAATCTGAATGCAGAATGCTGCAGAGAAGTACGGATATGAAAACCTGAATGGGATTTTCGGTCACGATTAGTTAAGTGTGTACGAAACCCCTCTCCCATTCACTCTCTCAGGGCTATCCACCGTAGAACAGATGGACCAATTCCTAGATTACTTCGCGATAAAAAACGAGCTAAATTTGTGGTTGTCGCCTATCAATTCCTAAAAAAATTCCGTGACCAGGTGCATAAAGACCGAACAAAGTTATTGAGTTGTGACACAAACGTACTCATGTGCTGACATACAAACACGAGAAATTACATCCACGATCTGTCAGGTCCTACTTAGCCAAGGAGACAAAATGGGCGTTGTCGACCCAGTACTACGGTAAGATCATGCTTACTTCACTCTCCTACCCGTTCCGAACAAAGAAGTATAAAACTGTACCGCACGGAAGTCAAACTACAACCGGAATAGTAAAATGGAAGATTACGTTGGTTTTCATAGACATGGAAACTGTATCTTCCAACTGGATAAAGGAAATCCACTTGTCAGATGTGAGCTACAATTTTATTCCCAATAATGAGTTTTTCCATACCCATATAGTTCAGTTGCACAGGTACAAAGAAGTAGGTAGTAGTGTTGTAAAACTTTTATCATGGGAAACTATGGTGAATTATACACGCATCAGTCTTTTCGTGTATTTGTTCGTATTTCAGTTGGCCAGAAAATCCCGTGACTTAACTGATTACAATCAACTAGTCTGTATTTGTACGAAAATCTTGACATACATAGGCTCCATATGAAAATTGTCTATGCATTGCTTCCCTGATTAGCTAATCCAACTGGGAGCATTTGATAACGGATGTGATCAATACTATAAATTATTCATTGAGATCTTATGCATAGTGTAATAAGTAGCCTTTCGAAAGTAATTCTCTATCCTTTTGTTCCAAACTCCATCATGGGGAATCACAAAAAATCTGCCGACAATTGTTCCAACTACCAATCATTTTGAGTCGATATAAAAATAACTATGTTGTATTTCATCCAATGCAGCTATCATTTTCGTCTCCGTTTATGGTTGTTTTTTTCCCAGTCCTTCGGCTTTTGATAAAGGTTCCACATATATTTGTTGTCGCAATATGATGGCGATTCCGTTTTGTTCTCTTACGTCATCGAATACTACGGATTCCAAATGACAAATCATCTGAGGAGTTAGAATCCCGGTGTGGCTGGGAGATTCGAATGTATGCATTCTGGGCTTCCGCTTGTCTTGTACATCTCATATCGTTCACATGAAATCCCCCGATTAGCACTATCCCGGTGCATAGTGAAATAAATACATGCATATATATATATATATACATATATATATATTAACCGTAGGTAATATGGAGATGACTGGACAAACTGGCCCTAGAACAACGTGACCGGTTTCGCAATTGTTACCGGCCGTCAAATATATCTAATCGGGTACTCTCCAGTTCAGACGTCCTTGTACTCGTGCAGCGTCGTGATTGTTCATAGGTGATCTCGGTTACGGAAGGCGTAGAAGAATTGCAACGGTGATTCGTTGATAATTTTTTTCACTTGTGTTAATTCGTTCTTTGGAATGACGATAGAACGCCCTTAGGCTATATATATATATATATATATATATATATATATATATATATATATATATATATATATATATATATATATATATATATATATAATGAGGTTCAATGAATTTATCGATCCAAAATGAACAGAATGCCTCCACCGCATCGAGGTGTCAATTAACCAGAAAGTTACTAGCACAAATGAAGGCAAAAAATCAGTTGATTTGAGCCTATCAGGTTTGCTACTAACGATCAAGTAAACATCCAATGACCATTTCAGATAAATGAACATTTTCAAAGAAACTGGCATCTGAGAGCTTTAGTACCCTCGTTGGGAATAGTTGGGGGCAAAATAAAGCTCATTCTTTCTGACCGTTTTATTTTGTCTAATAATTTTATTGTTCGGATACTGGAAATCATCAATAAAATTCTTCTGATTCAAGAAGTAATTTTGGCATGAATTTTCCGCTGCTTTTGGGAATATTTGTAGTTTCCTTACATGTAATGGATGTTAGCTGTGAAAACAAAGTTCGCTCCCTTCGTTCCCCGGTGGCCAAGCGGATTAGGCCGTGGCGTTTGGACATGAATGTTGCGGGTTCTAATCCTCTCGCCGCCGGTCAACTTCGTATGATGACGTCGTTTCAGAATGCTACCGGACATTCAACCGACTGGCATTTCACATGCCTTTAGTGAATGTCGAGTGGATCGACTGAAGTTTGTCTTGATATTACCTCAGAAAATTTTTCTTTAATCTATTCCGTCGTATTCACATAAGACTTCGTTTGCAACCAATTTCCTTCTTGCCCATCAAATTCAACAATATGGGCACGAAAAGTGATATTTGAGGAAACCCGTAACTGCCACGTCAGAGAAACGTCTTAATTTCCGATAGTGAATTGACTGTTTTCGTTTCTTTTACTGAGACCAGGAGATATCTTTGGAGATTCGTTTTCTCAATTTGGAGGTCACTATGAACAGTGTCCCTCCCCGATTGCGAGACTACTCATTAAAAATTCCAGCCATTTTTTTCGTTCATTTCTGGTGGTCTTCTTTTCGACCCGTTAGGAAGGTTCTTTCATTTGTAAACCTAATAAGCGGTTCTGTCAAGCTCTTTTCACAATTAAACCGCTCTGTATCAAAGAAAATCACACATTTAACTGCTGACACGGGAACTGTATTCACGGTCAGTACAGAAAAATACGGAGCTGTACGAGAAGTCTACTGGCCAAACTGCGAGTCGCTTTTTCAATACCTAAAGTTTAGAATGTTTTCCCTATAGTTGATCACACAAGTTTCAAAGAAAGACAATTGTTATTCACTCTTCCTGATAACCAATAGGTGAACCATCCAAGATTCAATATGTACATTCATAGAAATGACACTCACGAATATCCCTGTATAGCAGTGAGCATCCGTTACACAGGTAACTGTAGATAGTGATACAACTACAAAGCTTCGTTATAGAGGTTAACTTGACGAAGTAAGCCAAGATTAATGGCGCTGAGTGCTCTCTGTTTTTATGATAATAAGAAACTAGCTAGTCTCTATTTATCAGGAAGCTTAATAGGAGGTCTTCATTGGACGCAACTCGATCCGAAAACGCTCTTAGTAGAGCTTTTATCAATCACCTAGGCTTCGCTGTCAAGCCTTTCTCTTTCAGGTGGTACACCGTCAGTCGTGTCTTATCGAGGGCTATAGCTATGCACAGACCATGAAATAGGTCTCTTAAAGTTAACGTCCCATTTAAAGTAGCTAGCACAGAGCATCCCTCTCAGAAACACGACCACAGAGATCCATTGGTTTAGTACCGCATCAGCGATGGTTGCAGCATTGATTTGCGTCAAATGAATCTCTTTACATTGTTCCATAAAATAACCAACTAACAAAAATTACTTGTTCCTCCTAGTAGTTGTCGGAAGTGGTCTTATAAGATTAACCCCTATTGTTGTATTTGGGATTCCAGGCTCTGTCGATTGTAGGGATACTGTAATTGCTTGCCGCGTGTTCTTTAACCTTCCAGTGTTCACAAGAGACGAAGGACCTATTCATACGTTCACCAGAATCTCTACTGGGCCAAAAATTCAGGCTCATCGATCCCCATTTATCTGAGCTGTTGATGAATGGCCCTCAACCTGTCCCCGCCCGCCGACCCCAGTATGATTATCGGTTGCGTGTAACTCTCGCTGTAACTGAAACATAATACGTTTTTCGCCAAACAATTTGTCCCATAACGACCATAGCAACCTTTTTTCGTACCCTTGTACTTCTAGTTCTTTCCTTGATGGGCTATCATCCATACATCTGAATTCCCTCAATATAACTGTTATTTTCGGTTCCGTGGTTGCCAAATGTCCGTATTCCATTTTTGCCAAACTCACTGTGATTTGTAGAAGGGGCAATCTCCGTGAATTCGCGCTGGTCTTCGTTACGTAGCATCTACGATGCGGTATTGTTTACCTAGTCCGTGCTAGTAAATTAACTCATACAAATGCAAGGATTCTTGCCACTTAATAGGTTGGCTTTCCGGGTTCTTAAAACTTTGGAATTGCTGAAGAGACTGGTCATGTAATGGAATTGGAACCGATAAGGCCGCACTTATGCGATCCGCTAATAGCAACCTACCTCCATCTCACAACCCTCCATGTGCCGGGCCATTCTGTTTGACGGATGTTGGTGAATCAGGCGAAGACCGATCACGAAATAAAGAAAATATTAAAGAGGAAGATGCAGAGGAATAACGGACCATTTTTACACTAAAAGTTGATTGATTGATTGTAAAAACAAGTCCGATAATAAACATAACTCGCGACAACCTACAAGTTCTTTCTCTATTCTCCCGGCTTTCAGATTGTCACTAGCCTCGAGCCGGTTCACGATGTTGGTCGTTGAGTTTTAGTCGTTCTCGCTATGCGGCACCACGCGTAGTCGGAGGTAAGAATCCAGACTAGTTTTCTCATATTGCAGTCAGCATTCAGCACTGCGAAGCTCTTTTCTAGCAAATAATATCTGTAATACCGAGTTAACTAGTCAAGTACAAGGAGTTATTTTCTGGTAGCACAGAATTTTCTTCCTTTTGTCTTTCTGAAACAGCTACTGCCATATGCAGGGACATGCGCACTAAGTTCGGCTCTTATTTCAGACCCAATAGATAGTGCATTGGTGTCAGTGTCCAGAATGAACCTCTCTGATGTTGATAATACTTCCGGAAGAGTCAAAACTAGCGTGGAGTGTAAATTAATCCGTAAGCTATCGAAAGCTTGGGCACATTGGTCTACCCACTTAAAAGCTGTTCTTTTCCAATAGTTAGTCCTGCAAGACGACAATGTTGGCAAAGCCAACCACGAAGCCGAGAATTCGGTTGCTCGAATTTTCGGGATCGGCACTAGGTCTGCCGGAGGGAAATCACCTGATCCAAGCATCATAATATTTCTTAATGCAAAAAATCGTCTTTTTGAAGGATTCAATTCCAACTTATTCTATGTCCTATGGCTTAGTACCTTCTCGAGATTATCTAGATGTTCGACAGCTGAATATGAGTGGACGATGACATCATCGAGACACACTAGGCATTGAGGAGACAGTAAGTCTCGCAGTACATTTTGCATCAACCATTGGAAGTTAACGGGTGTGTTGAAAATGCCAAATGGCACGGTGTGAAATTAGTACAGCTCAATTGGTACCTCGAACGCTTCGGGTGGTTGGTTTTCTGGGTGCCCTTGGTTACAAAACATGATTCGGTCTGTGACTTCGCCGTCTTGTAAACTTTCTGCAGCGTTTTAAATGTCTTTAGTGCTTTTTTGCAGATCGGTATATTTTTTGTTCTGATGTTAGAATGTTTGTAATGGGTTGGACCTTGAGCCACTTATTGCACAGTTAGAGTTTTTCGGCCATTCTCGAACGGCCGAATACCGCAACTCGCGTTCACATTGTCTTCCATCTTACTCTTCAGGCTAATAGCGACTGTTCAATTGTTGCTTGTATTTCACTGAAGGCTGTCTAAATCTTCCTAGATGTTCTGTCATGGATAACCTCGTCCACGGCCTTCCAATACCTATCAAAGTCTTCCTCGTTCAGAAGGCCGAATACAGTTGCAGCATAGGGCTTAGATGAGAAGTTTCGTCAATAAACCTCCACCAACTCTCCCACATGGTAAATTTGAGGCTCATGGCGAATTTCTCGGGCGGTTTGGCGGGTACATGGAGATACCTCGTAACAATATCTTCATCAACGAAGTCAACCTGTTCACCACTTGAACCAATTACTTCGTCCCTGGAGTCAAATTTGTCTCCTTGTCAGGTTCGTCTCTCAGGTGCGTTAGCATACTTTACTCATTTAAATTACTACTCCCTATTGTTCGGCAGGGATTCCACGGTTAATGGAATCCCAATAAAGGATGAGAATTGATCCAGTCAGCAACGTCTCATCCTCTACGGTTTCTTAGCATGCGCTGAAAGTGAGTCGTTGCTTCCTTTATTAATGAACTAAAAATTTACATCGTATTTTAAGAGGGGGCCGCGGCCATCAGACGGTTGTCAAGTGGAAGTGTTGACCGTTGTTAGGAGGATTGGAAACAGCGAACGTCATGGCCAAACGCATCGACGTCATCGGCTAGATTGGAGTGAAAGATGGCAATTAGAATTTTGTGCATGCCGGTTTTCACGTCCAAGAATGATTGTTTTAGTCAGATTAGAGAATCACAAATATGGACAGTATAATTAAAATGTTCACTTGCTTCCCACGTGATCTGGTTGTTTTGATAACACTTGCCCTAGCTGGTTATGACAGAAAATCATTCATAATACATTTGCGTCTTACTTTGGAGTCGCAGGACATTCACTTGTTTGGAGGAATGCTCTTGTTTGTATTGTATTGTTTTATATTGTAATGTAGCGTATTTGAACTTTTACTTATACAAGTATCCGAATTTCAGCCAAAATGAACACATGCATCATTTTATCAAAATACACAGAATTAAAGAAACCGAAGCGAGATAATATACATAAAATTATTAAAAATTGTAGAAATTCACTTACGACCTGCCTTTGACTGATGAGAATTCAGACCCGAAAGGGAACGCCCAAGTTTCCATAGATGTTTTTCCTTTAGGGTATGGAGCGGAAGGCCAGAGCATGTCCTGGGATGATCGCGACTAGGAACCTCAACTGAATTTAAAACGGCTGTGTATAACGGTTCTACCTTGATCCGGTCACGTGATTCAGGGCATCAGATTTCCCGGTCATGCTTCAGTCCATATAAAGGGGGGAAAAGAAACTGATCAGTTTTGACTACTTTTGTAAGCGGACCACTTTCAAATGGAATATTTACGTGTAAATTACTTCATTTGTTTAAATCTGAAGGCTATTTGAATGATCTCAAAAAATGAATTTCCCCAGCACTGGTACACTTTTCATTGTTTGCTCGTTCTTCTCATGCGCCCGCTGAGGGTAGTACACAAGGTGGTGACGATTTATGGCGCATTTGGGTTTGGCAGAACTGATGTCTCTTTCTAACCTCAATCGCATCATTCTCAGTGAACTAAGAGAAATAATTTAACTTATTTTATGTATTCAGATGAATAGTTTGATTTCTTATTTGTTTTATTAGGATAAACGGCGCCAAATCGAACCCATGTGATTTCTTGGGGGGCGTCAGTCGTGTGCATTCGACACATTCAAACTGTAACACAATTTCTTCTCGGGTAGGCGAACATTATAGCTAAACAGTTGTTCGGCTTAGAGCGCAACGATTTGTTGATCATCAAGATTACCGGATGACTTATTTCTTTAGTCTTGTTTTAGACATGAACAAAAATTATTCCAATTATGACTGACTCGTAAATAGAAAGAAGCGATTCACTACAATTAAGCTTTAGAATTCGGTCTGTTAATCGGTTCTTGTTGTAGAGAATTTGATTTGATTGCAGAACAGATTAAAAGAGAAGTCACACAATGCGGAAGTGCTCTAGTTTACTAAAAGTCAGCTCAAATAATAATCGACCGCGTTTGATAGTTTGTTCACAATGGATCAAAACCGGGTTTGCATCCCGACTGGAGCACGGCAGACATGGGCAACAGGCGAGTCTTAACAAGCAATGCGTCGTAGCTCTACAATCCTTCCATTAATTCTTAACGATAATTTGAGGGTTTCCAGTGCACGGTGAAATGTCTTATAGACATTAAAGGCAGGCTGAGAACTTGGAGTTCAACTCTACCAAATGCCAAAGGCACTGACGATTATTTGTCTGGCTACCATCAAATCAGTTTGACAAAATACAAGACCAGAAGTGCATGGAACACCGACAACTTCAATAAGGTTACTCCGGACGTTCGTATGGAATAGAGAAGGCATTTGGATTTCACTTTCTAATCGTTCCCGCAAGTCCGCGGTGTGTCAGTCTCGTACCATTGGGCTTATTCATCATGATTCCAACTGAAAACATGAGTTCGGAGTTGATTTGTTTCATTCCCTTAATTTCAGGTTCTACCTGGAAAACTTTACAAGCTGATCATATCCAGCCATTGGAACCGTTCTTTTATAGAACCAACAAAATCAACTTAACTATTGGATTTCATGTCACAAAAGCTTCGAAAGATGACATCAAACAACGGAAAAATAGACCAATCTTGAAATTATGTTCGTAACTTTGATGGCATACATAGTAGAAACTAAATTTTGATAGATGATGGGAACAAATACGGATGTGTTGATTGGAAAACGTTTTCTCGAACACTTCACTAGGTTTAAATGGTGTTACCACGTAACAGCCTGGTTAATTGGCATTCAGTTGCCAGTCGGAAAACCAGCGATGATTTTCTAATTCCACAGCCTTTAAACGACCATAGCCCATTTCCGAAGAAAAAACGAAGATTTTGGAGTAAATAGAAACACAAATGTATCCTTGTTATAAACGGCTGATTCGTTTATTCTTTTTTTAGTCGTATCTTTCACTTACATCCCGGACAGGCTGGTCTGATGCACGGAATCGCTCCGAATGGATTAGTGAAGCTAAGTAATTAAGTTTACCAAACTGACTGAAACTTCGCAATGGACAGAGTTATAATCACAAATGAGCGGACGACTGGTCCACATCGATGCATTCGTAGGCCACAAATGGTCACCTAACAAGACAGACAGAGATTTTACAAGGCCATTCATTAGCCTACCAATGTAGACCCATTTACACTGGTCTCATTGACCGCGCGGATCTGTGAACCATTCTATTCCAATTCGCATCTCACAATTCACAATGCAGTCCGGATGAGTCAGTCGAATTGAGTACAAAATGAACCACAAATCGAACACAAGTTTGCTCCAAGAAAGTGCACAACCGGTTTGCTGATACGTGGAAGCGTTACACATAGCCACGAGTTCTCTGTCGTTCTCTCTTTCACTCGCACATGCATCCGCACACACGCCCGCAGTACGCGACAGTGTAATTAAGGTTTGACTTTGTAAGTAACAATTCTGATATGTTGCAAAACCAAACTGAGGTTACGGAGACAGTGCAACTAATCGGTCTCTATGTGGGCCAATTAAGAACAATGTACATTTGGTACTTTTTATACACCTGTCTTATTCGAATTTTCATTTTACCCGAACGGACTAAGAGAAGTGTGTGTAGCACGTTGGATAGATATGCTAGTATGAAATTGGTCTCATTTTCGTTGAAAAGTTGAAATGGATCAGTAAAGTGAATAGTTAATACAACATCATATGCCATCTACACACGGATACGTTTTCAATGTACTGTTGGAGATCATGGAGAAAGGTTTTCGATCGATTCTACAACGACATGGGATAAACAAAACGATACCGTTTGTTTACATTCTGGTTGAATAATTTCGAATGGAAAATGTGATTTTCCGATCGCATTTCGAAAGTGAGGATACTTACATCGGATGGTTCGCGATTTCCGTCTCTTCTGTGGACAATTTTTAGGACATTTCACGGCTGCGTAACCTTGATCTTTGGGTTTTGAATCAAATTACTTTGGTCAGCAGACTTGGTCGCGAAGACAATGCATGCTATGTTTGATTTTTACTATCCCACCGAAATCGGATTGTTTGACAACAACGGGAATGCTCACCGTTACTCAAACACCTGGGAAAAGCTAAAAAAAATAACACTTTCACATTGGTTTTCCCATCAAGTTTCCATGGGCAAAAGGGAGATGAAATGATTAAACTCGTCCGTTACCAGTCCGTCTTTGTGTATCGTTGGCCGTACACCTTTGTTATACGAAATCAGATGTCTACAGTCTGAGTGCTACGCTCGTTCGCCTGCCCACGTTCTACATAATGTTCGTTCCCTTGGAAATCGAACCCATTTGCTCTCAGGAATATTTCAACATATTTCGATTCTCAAAGTTTGTTTTTAGCTGTTAGTCAACATGGATTGCTTACTACAATGTTTAAAGTGGAAAAAATTTGTTTTTACAAAAATCATGGTCTATGTTGTCAACAAAATCATGTTGACCGATGCTACTTTAATCTCCTCGAAATCTTCCACGGTTTTACCTATCCGCAAACACATGACTTCGAATATTTTAGTGAACTGCTTTCATCTGGCCACTAAAATGTTCATCATGCTCAAATTAACCAAAGGGAATATTCCTCCTTTTGCATATTAATGATTCATTTCACCTTTCCGTACAAACTCATTATTTTGACACTCTGTTTCTAAAATCGTAAACTCCCCTGCGAAATGGGTTTCCTATATCTTATAAGACTATTACTTCTGTCGTTTACTCGGTACCACATTTCGTCCTTCTTTATACCTCTGAGTGTTTCGGATATGACGTTGCTCAAACGCCGTGACTGAAAGTCTACGGTCCCGTTAGAATTCGAGGACTTAAATTTGTCCGCCGATTCTAGTCCCTTAATTTACGACATTGGAATTCTTCAAATTTCTGTTCTTTTCCATATTATTTTCACTACTCGTGCTACTGATTTTGCTCCCCGCTTCGTGTGCACAGCATAAAGATGTGCTCTTAGCATTCTATGATAAGCTACGCAACACTTGGAACATACCTCCCAAATTCGGCCCTTATGTTGATACATCTATCTATTCTTTTTGTATCTTAGCTAAATGAGTTTTCGGTCATCACGCGTACAGGTGCGTCCGCCAAATACTTAGCGAGAAGTGTAAGTACCAATTTTGGATGGCTCACGGACATTGTCGATCACGTGGAAAATACTAGTTCGCCTATCATTCGAAATCTGTAAACTGAAGCAGTTTGGTGCTTCTTTTGCTCAGCAAAATGTTTTCTATCCGTCTCACTCGTTTGTCATTCAGCAATCCATTTTGGTCTACCTTAGAAAGGATTTTGTATGCTTTAACTGCGACTGTCTCTTATCAGCCTCGGTTTTTTTTGTAACAATTGAATCACTGGTAAACCACAAATAAAAGCCTGCGAAAATATTTTAACTAAACTTTTCTTAAACCCTATCATTCTTTTACGCAGTGATCTATCTTCATAGGGTCCCCATTTATCCACTCTCTCAAAGTTTAGACTGAATCTCTCGCGTATTCTTGTTTGTAGCAATCTATTTGTTCCTCATTTGGCGCGAAATTTTACTCAAGAACAACGAACTCATCACAAAATTCTGTTCTCATAAGGATAAACGTGTTCACTTTAGTTTACACTTTTGACCTATTTCGAACCGGAAAATTTTGTTTTTATTTGTCATTTTCTGACCAAAATGCAAATTCGAGAAAACATTATAGATAAAAAACGAAAGTAAACGATCCAACAGAAACCGCAGAGGCAGCAGATGGCTGTCTCAGTTTTGTCTTTCCAATCATTCCTATAGTCAGTTCGACACTTCGAAACTGGAATGTCAAACCAGAACAAACGATTACCAGTTGCATATCATAGATGCTAGGGTAACCTGGGTAGACTACCAGTTGGGTGTCTGATAAAGGGAAGACTGTTTGGATGCATAAACGAACATAACTCGAGCTGGCTGAACAAACGAATCGAGAAACAATAATCACTATGTCCTTGATAGAAGTTGATCATTTATTCAACAGGATTAAAGCTTACCGACCCATCTTACACGATTGGACGGAGACTAACAAATAATTTTAAAGGTCATACTCTATTCACATTCAGAGACTTCAATTTGCCTGAATAATCCTCCTCTATGGATTACCAAAACAGTAAATAAGATCGACAAACTACCCTTGTCATGGGCATAAAACAAAGTCACACGATCTACAACCCAGTGAAATCGATATGACATTCATTACCACTAACCCCTACCAACATGATACTGAATGAACGGGATCTACTTCGACATCATTTCGATCTTTTTATACCCTTTCCTCTATCCCAACAACTATAGAGCGTGCTTTGGAGCGCTGAAATTAAGACTGATTGGGTCCATCCTCATCACAAAAATATACCTGCACCTATCTCACACCGGATTTTACCAGTCAAATAATCGGGGGCATTGGCAAAAAGTTAACTAATCAAAATGAGATTGTAGTTTGACCTCTCGTGACGGCTTGTTTGCCTCCACGACCCAACCAGCTATACATGATGGCCCATGTTAACCCGAGGTTGTAATCATGCGTACAAGGTCAATTGGCATGGGCTTGACGAATTAGTCGCCTGGTCCTCCAGTTCAGGCTTTGAATCGAGCTGGCATCTCGATCGTAAAAAAAAAATAGAATAATAACTAACCCAAGTAGATAGGCTTCCACTAATCTACCCCTCTCGTTGTCTTGCCGACAAGCGCTTAATTTAGCTTTGTAACCGTCCTTCCGCTTACCCGCTTGATTCCTTAGCCATATCTGCCCATAAACTTCCGTTGATCGTACCACGTAGTGTAGTTAGGGTTGCGCTACCTGTTGCTTCGAGCTGAGTGGGTACTGATGGGAATGCCCGTGCTCAAAGTTCCCGAACTGGGTTCACGCTTCACTGGTTTGTAAGTGAGAATTTCAAGTCCTCTGCTTGCCGCGGCCCTCGTCCTGAACACTGATATACATTGTTGTTTCATTAATAAAAGAAGTAAAAGATAAAAGATAAAAAGTCAATATGTATGCTTAAGTTTCTTAAAGAGTTTGAGCAACCGGATAACGTCTTTCGCCCGAATACCTCCAGCTTATTGTTTACAAAAGACCATTCCAACTCCAGCTTTCAATCTATTCCCATTCTACACTAGCCTACCGAGAAGTGAAACAATCCACTTGAGTAAGTCATTTGTGAGGTCACTGTCGGTCCGGTACACAAATTAAGACAGTGTGCGACTTTGGCTACACCGATTCCTCAGAGTAAACTATTCACTTGCCATGTTTTCGTGCACACGTCAGAGAGGATTGGATTAGCAATTGTAAAATTTTGCGACTATCATTTCACTCACACCGGATTGTCATGATAACTTGGCATCCTTCGTTTAAATGCCTTCGAAAAATCAACTATCCTCTTTCTCTGCTCCATAACTGTTTATTACCTACTCACCGTTCTTTAGTCAAGGTCCATAATCCCTCAGCACTGAAGCGCAAACTGTCATGCTAACGTTTTAGGAGATTATGACCGAAAAAACAACCGGAATATTCTTAGGTCAACATACGTTTAAAAATTAGTATATATATATATATATATATATATATATATATATATTGAGGCTGTCCCTATGAGGATTGACCACCGCATATGGTCAAAATCGATACCTTCATTGACATTTGGGAACGCGTCTGTTTTTTATGGGCGATTTTATCCAGTACATTAATTTGCTGATTAAACTGTACACTAAAAATGGTCACTAGCAAGCCAGGATACAATAGCATTAGTAACAACAATGATAATAATAATTTATGCATTAATTTGTGATTTTATTTGTGCTCGACCGGACATGAGACGTGTATGTGAGACAGGATGACAAAATCGCACATGTCGACTTGCCAACTAATTTACTGTATTGGTAAGTGGCGTTGGTGAAACTGCTGACTATTAACAGTTGTAGTTTGATGGCCAAAACACCATGCGGCAGTTGTATGTACAGATCTACTTCTCGCTTTTCTTCTATCATCAATTGTCTGAAAAATCGCCTGACTTAGTAGTCACATTTGGTTTGATGGCGTAGTGTTTTGACTCGAAAAACGGTAATTTATTTGCAATTTTGAGGCTGCGGAGGGGAACAGTAAGTATGTTTACGTATTAATAAAATTCTGACATTAGATATTTTTTCGATTGATCACAAAGATACTGTACGAGGCGAATGAAATTAGCAAAGTAAAACGACGGCGTTAACCAGTAGGCAATTTTCCAAATTTGAATGAGGAAATCAGGGAGAATTTTTGTGTCCGATGAAATATGCACTTCGCGATGTTAATTCATGTCTTGGAGCTTTCCTGAAGTCAGTCAGCTCAAAGTGTCCGGTTCAGTTTGGCCACCGTAGTTGAACAAGAAATAGTCGTGCGATTCTCCGTGAAAAGCAGTAACATATTCAAACTATCAAATCTGTATGATTTGCCGGATGACAAGAAAACATGATTTATTGTAAGATTTTTCCATACATTGGAGATGTGTATAGTTCAGTGAACCGATTCGCATTGGTTCAACTTTGGTGGCGAAGAAGTTATACACAACGGAAAGTACGCAAGCCAGAACTACGGTACTGAATGGTGTGACCTTGGGATCGGTCAGAGACTTGAAAAAAGAACTATGATATCTCAGCCTTCTGTCCGCTGATTAAATTCAAAGCGCGGCAGTCAAGCATAAGAAGATTTCTAACCGGACCTTTGTAGTATTTAAAACAGAATAGCAAATTCGTGTTGAACGCAGAAGAAAGAAATTAAGTCATCACGGATATGTCGGACCATCATATTTTGGTTGCCATGACAGCCAGGGGACAACTTTCCTTACTTTCCTTCTTTTATATTTTGCTTCCCTTAGTAAAGTAGGAGCGCACAACATTTTTCACGAAGCGGGATGCAGCCAACAGAGGGCCACCAAGTGAGGAAGTTGACCGGCTGTGGTACAGTTCGAATCAGCGATCTTAAAGTCCAAACTTCTGCAACGTAATCCGTTTGACCACTGCCTGCTAGAGTACCGGTGTCACTGTTTACGATATTCCTCAGATCCTGCATGCGCGTCGAGCTTCTTTAGTGATGAATAAACTGCCTAACTGCAAAGAAAGTGAATAGAGAGTGCATCACAATTGCAGCGTCCACGTTGACCATTAAGCCTTAGGAATTGACGCGAAAACTGGTGGGTTAGGTAGCCGAAGAGATGGAAGTGGCATCCGCCCCCCCACTTTCAGGTAACAGTCAAGATTGTTTAATACTTAACTTATACCGCGACAGTGGTGGGCGGCGAACTTCGGTAGTGGAAGAGTCTTGTGCGATCAGGACTGTATAAGAGCTCACCCATGGTAGAAAGGAAGGACTGAACCGTTGGGCAGAGCATTTCAAGGGTATTCAGTTTAGCTGGCCACAAGCTAACGTATTTAGTCTGACGTCTGGAGCTGCGAATCTTCGGGAGGTGTCACTTAATCCCCCAACGGAAGTGAAAGTGCAGTCGAATATTCGGCTTCTGAAGAAGGGAAAAGCTGCCAGTCCCGCCGACCTTTTCTCCAGTTCTTTTAAAATTGGGTGGAGAGCACTGTCGAATTCACTTACCTGTTTGCGCCAAGATATTATTGGCGCGAGGGGTGTATTCCGTTACAGTGAGGTGAGTCACTGAATTGCGGCACCCTCTTCGAGAAGGGTAATACGGAGTGACTGCCAGCAATTCATCGGTGGGATTAGTTTAATTTCCGATAGTTCTTAAGGGTGCTAGCTTTGATTAATGCTGCGCCGTTTCTTTGACACCGATTTCGCGAGTAGTAATATCCGCGGGGACAATAGACCGGATTTCGGCCAGGTGGAGGTTATCGACCAGATATTCACTTTTCGACAGATACCTCGAAACGCACCCACACCGCCACCGCCGTCCTACGATCGTAGTCTTCCTCGATTGAAAGTGCTTTCGGACGTCGTGTGGATCGACCGGCACTACTTGCACGTGCTCGTCATCCGGAAGGGTTGGCAACGAAGTTTTGAGACCGTGTTACGAGCATTTGTACTCGCATACCTATGGTCGTCGTCTAGGGTATACGGTTGAACTTGTCAGCGTTCATTTCAAACAACTAGTTAGCGTTCGACACGGGTGGCCCATCTCTCCATTCTTGTTCAACTTCCGTCGTGGGACGAGGGTGATGGAAGATGCTTTAGGAGGTCTCCGGGATGTAGGAGTCGAACTGGGAGGTGGAGGGAAGTTATGCGACCTAGATTACGCAGACGGACGGTTCGTGTTGCCTGTTCGAAATCTGTGGACCATGCACAACAGGAACTAGAAAGACGGTCGAGGATCGGGTTTGCTCGGTTTGGCATTGCTTTTGCGCCCTCAAAATGCAAAGTTTACTGTTACAGAACTGGACGACAGCAGTACCGAACTTGGTGCTGAGCGAAGAGGAAATAACAATGGCGGGACCGTTTTCCAACCTACCCCGCGTCGCTGCCGTGTCCCAAACGATGGTTGGCTCGGTTAGCGCGAGGTAACACGCGTATATCCAAGGCTCGAGCAGTTTACACCGGGGACCTGAAGCATTTGTGTCGTCGGTCTGATATTTCACTGAAGTTGAAAGGTCGTGTGTAGTGTGCCGCAGTGCACTCAATTCTGTTGTACAGTTTCGAGACATGGAGTATGAGTGTGGGCGATGTTCGTCGGTTGGAGGTTTTCGACAACCGATGCTCATGTAGTGTGGCTAGGATTGGATGGAGTGACCGGGCGAGTAATATCGAGGTTAAGAATCTGTTGTTGGGTGCCATTTCTGAGACCACCTCATCTCAGCGTATGAAATTTAGTAGACTACGCTGGTTGAGTCACGTGTTGCGTATGTCGAACACTCGTCTACCCTGCTGTGCCCTATTTTGCGCTGGAAGAAACCCTGACGTGGTCAACTGATGCCATGGCAACGTACCGCAAACTCAGGTAAAGTAGGTGTCTTGGTTCTTCGTCTTCGTGGTTTGGGGTCCGAAAGACTGGTCGACTTTCTGGCTGGAGACACTGTAGGATAAGGGAGTGAACCGTGAGCAGTGGCGATCATGTTGTCATTTTCTGTCGCATCAGAATGATTGAAAACACGTGCGTTTGTACAGTTTGACTGATAAGATGCTGCAGCAGCATCTTATCTTTCCTACCTGTGTAGGTCAACTCCCTTTTCCCGTTGGATATTCACTCTTATTATAGAAACGTGTAACTCTGGCGTAAGGCAGCGGTCAGTGAGGCTTGCCTTGCTGTTTAACGCTGAACGCTGATGATGATGATGAGTAAACGGTGGTGGGGTGTAGCGGTTAGAGAATACCGAGGCTTGTGAAGGCAGTTAAATTAGCACTGCAACAAGGGAGACTGAAGGTTTCGTGTATTTTTTCACTGCCGAGGTGACAACGAAGCTGAAGATTAAGCGAGATTACCGAAGAAAAAGGATTGGGCGCAGCCTACCCTACTTTGATGGACGTGAAAACAAGCAGTCCAAGTCGGCCGCTAGTGACAACGTTATAGGTCCCTTGTTTGCCTGTTGTCTAGCTAAAGCATGGATAATTCTACCCTATGAATTCCTGCGGAGTAATAAGTTGATGAAATTCAAGTTAAGGCTTGATTGAAAGAAGTCATTTGTTCCCTGAGTACTTTTCGTTTTATACGTCAGCTTATTCCTTCTCGCTTCCTACTGCGATCGGTACTTAGTCAGTCCGAAATCGATTTCGTATTGTTCGACGGTGTCTGTTTTCCTTCCTAAAAACTTCTTTGAGTTCCTTTTCTCGTCTATTGTTATTGCTGTTAAGGCGACTACAATAAAACAAAGCATATGGAAGACTGAGGCTTTAGACCGCAGGCTTAAACAAAAACATTTCAAGGACGAACTCAGATTACTTGCACACGCCTAGTAATTCAACAGCAATTTCAATGCTCAAACAAAAAAATGCGGCCATTTTTGCCTATTGGGAAAGCGATGAAAGAACTCTCGTTTTGTAAACCACAAAAATATAGCCCAGACCATTTCTAGCGAAAATAGCCAAACTCATTCATTTGTTTTCTTCTGTACTGAACTAAAAACATCTTTCCGATGTCAAGATTACAAACTGTATTTATGTTTATTTACATAAACAAATGGTTCTTGTCGGTCCCAGTTACTTTTGATTTGTTTATCCGGAAGAACACGCCTGAATTGTTTGGAACAATTGCCACAATCGGTAGGTGGATGCGATTCATGAAACGGAACTTTGTTCCAAGTATTCCTTTGGGTAACCGTAAGAACTCTATGGTACAATTCCGTTTACCAAACAGTTTTTTTATGTTTCTTTTTCCGAGAGATAAGCATGACCTAGTGTAAAGTAGCAGTATTTGCAGGTTTTCTACATTTTTTCGAGATAGACTGAAGTCCGACTCAAAAGGTAATAAACGGATTTTGATTCCAAAATATTTCTGCTCAACTCCAATTGGAACGGTGGTCACTGCACCATTTGTTTTTTGCTTTTACATTTGTTAATCGCTTGTTCATAATTGACGGTAAACATACCAGAACGAACCTAGTAGAAAAGATGACGCAGTGATGCAGGAACAAAGTAGAGAAGATTGAACAAGCGAATAGAATGGTTAACAAATCGAGGTTGGATCATACACCAATTTAGGCGGTTCGTATTCTTCAGTTTGGATTTTAAGCACGAATCAGCTTACACTGTACTTATAACCCTGGGATAATTTTTGTAATCAATACGAGGTAATGAAAAAAATGTAACAGACTGACAATAAATCAGGTTTGACATCAGACAGGAAACTACAAGACTCGGGGACGCAGATACCGGGCGGTATCCAGACGATGTCCATTGGTTGAAAGACTTCAGATCAAAATCTTAGCTTTTGCTGAAGGTCAGAAAAAGATATTGTAAGATCTTGGGATAATCAGACCAGTCTGGTAGAGAACAGTTAGCCCAGTACAATTCTGTGGTAAATATGCGCTCCTACCCGACTAATAAATTTGTGACGTGGTCGTTTTGGATCGCGAAAAAAAATAACCGTTTACTCAGGAATTTGTATAGCATGACTCCACCGGCGGACCCTCATTGGGACCATCGCCAACTGTTAATCTGATTTATTATAACTGATGATTTACAGTCAAATACGGAACGTCTACCGGATAATCTAACAGGAGTTATATGTAATCAGGTTACCGAAACTGCTTTCAAGTCTCCTATGAACCGATAGGCGGAAGGCGAGGAGCGAGACAACACGCAATAGCTTTTTGTTGATCGTGCCTTGAATAGCGTGTGATAGTTGAGGATTTCGACAAAACCTTAGTAATTTTCCCTAAGTCTGCCGTGCTCAGTCGCACATCCACGTTTACTCCAGTATGTACAGTAGTCATAATGTTTCACGACGGTAGCTGCAAAGACCGAACACACTTTGGTTTCGAAGTTTGGTTTTGCAAATTTTTACAAATGCAGAATTGTTCAAACTGTTGAAACTCTTTGATCTCGGGTGGATGCGAAACCACACTTGGAGGAAACCCACGCCTTCGTATAAAATGTGCCCTACCAACTGAATTAGAAGACCCCGCCGGTTGGCAGTCACATATTTAATTTAGTAATTAGTCTTTACTACCCCATACTGCGGAAGCACGTGGCGACCGCCACAGTGAACTTGTGGCGATTCGAGAGATCTAGATACGGATTTGTCTAAGAATCAATCGGCATATATTAGTTCGAAATTATGAGTACGATTGGTTCTAAAGTTTTTTATGAAAGATTCGACAAATTTCCAATTAGTTGAACTATGAAAAGCTGTCGATTTCGGTAGGATTCGACCAATTCTGTACCCTGATTAGTCCTCAATGAGATTTCCGTCAACCACCTCAGAATTTGACAAAGTACATAAACTTGAGGATTCCTGGAGGAGCACTGCTACCAAAGGAGGCATGTAAATGCGGAAAACACTGCAGATAGTACCACTTGTACTGTAGTCATAAAATATCGTAACCCCAAAGGTTATCTATTTAAGGCTAGGATATGGCTAACCCTTCGGCTTACTTTCAGTTTTGTGATAGTGATTTTGGACCCAGCAAACGGGATTTGGTGATTAGTGCTTAGACAATTCACAATCTGAAAGTATATTACCAGTACGACGGAGCCTAGTTTATGTCGTGCATACTTTAAAACTTATTCCTCCTCCAATGTTTAGGAAACAAAGAAATGGAAAGCGTACTTTCGGTGCCGCTTGTTCGATTCCGATTGATCTTTTTTATCTTTTGTCATTTAATTTTTAATTAATGGAATAATAATATATCCCATTTATCAGGAAGGGGGCCGCAGCAAACAGAGGGCTGCCAAATGCGGAAGTTGACCGGCGGTGGGCGGACTCGAAACCATGACCCTCACATCCAAACGCCATGACCTTATCCGTTTGGTCACGGCCGGCGATAGGTTGTCATTCTCAAGAGCAACGCGAAAGACCTGTGCAGATTACAGTGAGATTCAAAAAGTAAAATGACGCGGTTCTTCCTTCACGAGTCGAATTCGAGAATTTTGTGAGAATAAATTATTTTCATCAAATATAATCTTGACGATTTCTACAGCTATTTGTCTCACAAAAAATGTGCTGAGCACTGATAACTTGTTTTACTTGAGTGTGAACTGTTCAACAAGATGGGAAATAGTATGCACATTTACCTAGCGCATTCGTTCGTGCGAACCAAACTAATGCGCGCGAAACTCCATAGTATTCACTGGGCGACAAATGAACAACGAATTGTGGTATATTGGTTGCCGGTGGCCGAACGGAAAAGGTCCTGGCGCTTAGACACGAAGATCGCAGTTTCGAGTTCCCCACACTGCCGGTCAACTTCCCCACTTGGCAGCCCTCTGCTGGCCGCGGCTCCCTTCCTGAAAATTGATGTACATTGTTGTTTTATTAATAAAGGAAGTAAAAAATAAAAGATAAAAAAGATCAAAGATGGGTAGTGTCGAATTTTAGCTTCATGAAAAAGTAAGGATTTTTCCCTGCATTTCCAAAAGCTCCCATTTTGTTCATATTCTCACATGTTTTGGTGATGCGTGAACACTGACAGTTTGTTGCCATGGTATTTATTTATTTGTTTTGATAAATTTCCTCCCAAAAAACGTGATACTGCACATAGCTCGTATTCGCCTGAAAGAAATGATTATTAAGTTTTCTGTATGAACGAACCGAGGCAGATATTACCCGGGACAAATTTGTCATGCAAAAACAAAATAGAATGAGCGAGGCAGATTATCAAAGACTGAACGACAGACTCGGATTCGTAAAACAATTTAGCTAGTGAGAGTGCTAAGCAACAAAATGAAAATAGAAGCAAAAAAATAGGTCAGACGATAGAAAAAACAATCTATTTCAGAAACATCCATCATTCTATTGAAATGGGATGCGCCGAATTCGGAAGCCACTTGACTCTGAAGGTTGAGAAGTAGTATGTGCTTGAAAATATGCATTTACGCGATAGGAATTCTTGCCTCTTTCTCGTAGATGTTTGTTCAATTTGAGCCAATTAAAAAATGGGGGACTGAACACTGGCTGGTTGGCTTGGAAGTTGCCGTTAACTAAAGAAATTGTGAGGAACCAAGTGCTGCTTCCCCCCGAAACGACTTAATCGATTTTGCCGTTATACTCGCTCATTACGTATGCGTACTCGGTATCCTCGTTGCACCAGAGCAACTTGTAGGTGATTTTCTAACTGTAGATCCACATAATTTTGCATGAAAGCAAGTTATAATTTAAAATTTGACGAAGTTGTTGCCGCATGGACTAACGAAGCTATATCGAACTGTCACATGATCTACAGGTAAGCTAATCATAATCCGATCTAAAAATGGTGCTTTAACTACAAGTAACTGGAAGAATGCAATTACAGTGTGCTTTCTCAAGAAGAAGCAATCAACAAAAGTTTAATTTTAAGGTGTAAACACTACTGACCACATCAGAAGTACCTCTATCTGTTGTGAATCTCATAACAGTAATAACATCGTCCTTGGTAGTTTCTACAATTTACCAACGCTTCGGTAGTAGTGAGCTACCCTTTCCCAAGGCCAGCTTGCGATCAAATTTGTTTTTTTCAATATAACCGATGATTGGTGGATAGTAATGAAAAAGAATCGATGACGGAAGGGAGCAATTTCCGCTAGCTCCAGCTCCTTGTAGATGATGGAGGTAGAACGTGTTGAGTGAATTAATCTTGAAAATCTGTGCACAATTCATGTTCGAAGCGTAGCAGCAAAACGTTCGCTTATGTCGATGTATAGTAGTAACTGATGTGGCGTGGGTAATTGACAAAAACAAAATGCAGGAATCTGTCTCTGACATTTGCGGCATATCACGAGCGAATGTTGATATTTTCACTCCTCTTGTGTCCAACTCTTCCCAGAGAACAACAATAGATGGTGACTAACTTAGCTTGTAGCCATTACAAAATCAGGGCTTCAGGAACCATGCTCGCTAGTGAAATGGCCCGAGCGGCGGGGCTTTTGTAGAACGACGAGTGTGACTGTCATTGAATGGTATTTGTACACAAGGGATTTCCACCAGTTTTGATTCCCATAAATGCTCAACCATTAACGGGGACAAGTAAATCTGTAAAATTTGCTTTGTTCATAATATCAGACAGACTCATACAAAGTCTAGTACCAGTTGTACTAAAATGGCCAGCAGAATTCAACATCATTTCGCTGGCTTTACTATGATGCCGTCTGAAGATTGTTGGTTGACAGAAAGCAGGGAAAGATTAAATGCCCATCTCTAAGGCAGTTAGGTAAAATATTGGATTGCACCCTAGCATTTGATCGCTTTAGGCTATCTTCAGGTTTAATCCATCACATAACCAGTTGATCATGGTGAAGGAAACATCGATAACTTGTCAATGAATTCCATCAGTGGTGTTGTGGAATAGTAAACTTTAAATTTTGACAATATTTACAAGCAAACAGACTTCGTCAAGTTGGCGGTACTCTCAACATTCACGTCTCCAAATCTTTTTTTTTTGGATTTTGGAAATTGTGCCAACTGCTGAGATGTCACGGAACTTCTAAGATACTGAAAAGGTTTACGTATATCCAAGAGAACCCCAGTATAACATTAAACCATATCTTTAGCCGTCTGATTTCTCGATCGTGTCCACACCACTGGCAATCTGCATATCCAAACAGTCTTCGCTTGAAGATGGACTTACGAAGTTATTTTCATAAACTAAGTGGTTTGTAGTACTCTGTCTATCTGCAGCTTTGCCGAGGAGCAAAAAACCAGACTTTTATTCTGTTGAGGTGACTCAAGGATGATTTCTTTGAATATTTATCTCACATATTTCCCTAGTAGTTTGGTAAGTCATGGAAATTTAAGGAAAAGGCTGCGTTCTGTGAAAAGACATTTTGGGGTGACTCTGGTAGTATTGATTGCTAAGGATCAACAGTCAGTGATATACTTGATTCAACTGCGTTATTTATCTCCTAGAATGTATTCGGTTGATTGCTAAAACTGTGCAAGAGAACACTCTTTTCATCTGGCTTAGCACAGTATTCCAAGCCACGATTTGTTCAGAGTTGTTTGCGTACGTAGGATATTTCCCGAAGCATTTCTTCTGCTCCAAATGCAATTTGTACTGCTATTTATTATTACCGCTATTGCTTCTACTTTTAATACTACTACCAGTATTACTACTACTACCACTCTGT